>JAYKTE010472631.1:0-10169 GCA_036873565.1 Xipholeptos notoides | reverse complement strand
GTATGTATATGTATGTATATGTATGTATATATATATATATATGTATGTATATGTATGTATATGTATGTATATATATATATATATCTATATGTATGTATATGTATGTATATATATATATATATATCTATATGTATGTATATGTATGTATATATATATGTATATATATATGTATATGTATATATATATATATAGTTTACCTTATATTTACATATAGGAAAAATGAAAGTAGTTTGATACACGGCTATATTTGTTTATGATAAGACTTTAAAATAGGGATATATGTGTAATTCAACAGTCTGGTGGACGCGGAATGGGGAAGGAAATAGGGGTTATTCGTATAATAGGAGATCCTGTAGAGTATGCAACAAACTATGCAAAACGAGTGGGATATTTGGAATCACACGTGTGCTCATTCGCATTCTGACATGTCGTGAGGGTTTGCTTTCTTCTGTAAATAAGTTGCAGTCAACATAAAGCTGAATATTTATTTATTTATTTTTGTTTGTTTTTGTAGTCGAGAATCAGAAAAATAAAACTACTTGATTTAAAATAGAAAAATTGTGTGATAAAATTATATTAAATAAACATCTCATAAATGTCTAATACATGCCTTTATAATTCAATTTTAAACTCTTCCTAGAAGCTATTTGTCAGTTTAAAAATAAATATTTATCTAAATCAAATCCAAGCCAGAAGTTGAATATTTATTTGGTTTCATATTTGATAAACAATCACTTAAGTCATCTCCAACCAAGGGAAGAAGAAGCTGAAAAGTGTGGAGGAGAGGTGACATTATTTTCTTTGTATCTTTTCACAAAAAAAACTAACACCATTGATTCAAAGTTTCTGATAACTACTGCAAAATTTAAAAACAAAATTGGGGAATTCAAAATTAATATTGCTTGGTGTTTTATCCAGTAATTTAACGCTGGTGTAATTCAGTTGATATCTAAGGACACCTGTTGTTCTAGAATATTGTTTTTCACAATATTCAAAATTGTAACATTATACATGACGTGGGCTGTCGTATTTACATACAATTAGTCAACAAGTTATGACATGTCACTTTGTAGTGTTATCGCAGGGTCCGGAGGGAGGTGGAAAAGCTATGTTGACGTGGTAGTTTCTGGTCAGTCTACCATGCTCAAGTGATTCTGGGGAGCCTGGTCTTTTGATGAAAATCGAAATTCCCCAGAAAGTCCTAAAATACATTTTTTGTGATCACATATTTATTGCTTCTTGTGGGAGACCATCTCCGACATTATGACCTACACGTGCATATACCAACTGCACTGTCTGACTAACCAGCTAATTATCTAACCTGGGCAATAACTAACCCTTTATATATTGGTTAAGTTACACGTCAACACTTAACTAACTACAACTACTAAAACCTCTAAAGACAAAAAATTTACATTAGTAAGATTTATCATATGGGAGATATTTTCTTGGACATACAAATTATATATGAACTTGTTCGATTTCTTTGTATTGAGATACTATTCTAAAAATCTTTTTTCTTCGTCATTTTAAATGTGTTTTCTTGTGTAAGACTTTCGAAGGTGTAATTCTTTTAAAAGTGTCGTTATTGCTTTAGGTCAAACTGAAGTATAAGATATTGTCTCTAATTTAGAGTAGATTACAGCTCGTTCCAATGATTCACTCATGATATTACTTTTCGGTCGCAGTGTGAGATGTAGTGATATTTTTTCATAAACATTGTACACCCCAAAGCAGAACATATCTTTGAAAATTAATCAATAAAGTACTGCATATCACTCAAGATATGCACTAAAAGCTTAAAATCCTTCGCTTAGGGAGATTCTATTATCAACACGGAGAGCAATTTTGGTGTGAAATTGATTTTTTGAAATTACAAACCCGGCTGACGTGTTTGATACATCTGAAGAACAACTATCAATAGAACAGAGGGGACGTCATAACAGAAAATTTTATTCATTGATCTCAGCATATTATATTTCAACTGGTGATATGGCTAAATATGATTTTAAAAATATTTAAATACCAAGGAGAATTTAAAAAAAAAATGAAATGTTTGTCTTTGGTTAACTTGTTTTTGAATGACACTAGATGCGCCATTTAATCCGTAGCTGGAGAATTAAATAGTTATATCTTCATGGAGGGTCAAACCAACTGTACACGATTTCAGAACAAGTAGAAATAGTTAAAAAAAACAATTGAAATAAATTTGACAGGAATTTTACTTATATTTAAATTCCATTTACATGCATTGTTTTTATACAAATTTTTGTAAACATATTTTGCCCCATTTTGATTAAAACTAATCTTTTGTTTCAAATGCTGATACACCTGTCTCTTTCTCTGTCGCCCCCTGTCCATTCTATCTCTTCTTTACGTTTACTTTTGCTTCCTCAAACACAATTGTTCTAATAATAACCAAAATAACATTCCTAAAAACAATTGAATTAAATTTGATAAGAACTTTACTTTAACAAATATATAAATTCCTTTGTATTTATTGTAACATTTGGTAATGATAACGATAAGGGGCCTTCTTTGTTTTCCTTTTTATTTCATTATCAGTGACATAAAATCTAAAGATACAATCAAACTGATTCTTCTGCAAACTGATTCTTCTGCAAACTGATTCTTCTGCAAACTTAATAGTCCATTTTCATTCAAAGAGGTCGAAATCAGGTACCAGCGTATCAACCAATCTTATTATTATTTAGCTTTTTCTAAAATATTGCTGCTAAATACCCGTAATTGTTTTTCTTGTCAATTAAAAATATCCCTTTTCTTAGCCTGTAAAAGTGTTGCAGGAATTTTTGAAAATATTGCGTATAAAATCATAAGAATGTTTTCCATTAGTTTTCTCAGCGAAATTTAGTTGAATCAACTAATTAGTTACTTTAATCTTAGTCTACAACATGGATGCTGAAAATTTGTCGAGCTTTGTTCCAAAATCTACAAATTAAAACCATTATCAACGATATTTACTGCACTCGTGATTGTTTTTTATTAAATATTTTCCTGTCAAAATTAAATTCTTCAAAAAGTGCGACATCTGCGTTTACAGAAAGATATTATGATGTTCAGGGTAATATTGGCATTCGTTTGCATAAGTGTTGGTCAAATAATTAAAAATCTAGATTGATAAAGACCTTTGGGTCCACAACCTAAAAGCAAGACATCAGCAGTTCAATACTGTCCACAAGCGTACTCGATTAATATGCGACTTTCTCATTATTATGCATTTTCAACATAGAAATTGATTGAAAAGATATCTCAACTTATACGCAAGTTTTTTATGCTATTCGTTCAAACATAATGACAGAAAGTCTGAATCTATTCGTGTGTATTGAAATCTATTATAAGAAAAAACAATTCAATAATATCAACATTTGAAAAGCTTATATTCTTCAATAAATATAGCACTAGCAAAAGCCGTCGATCAATGAAATCTGGAATAGCTTTTCCAATTGATTTACGTAAGAAACCTGAAGATGGTTTATCAGCTGTATCGTCACTATTTCTTGGGAAACAACTGTTACAGGAAAAATATACAAATAACATTATTCTTTTTCTTAGCATAGGCCATTGCTAACAATTTGCTTTTGTATCCTCGTTAAATTTCATTACAAGCCTTCGGATATAGCTGAATCCAAAGAGGCGTTGCACAAATTATATTGCTATCGGACATTTTGTTTTGTTCTCTTCTTTTCTGATTGATGTAATCTCTTAGCTGGGCATGCGTGAAAAACGACTTCGTTCTAGATAGAGAGAGAATGCGTTTCAGATTGACATGGGCAGATTCAACATTATTCAGAGTAGGGTTTGCCAACATAGCAATGCTTTGCGATTATTCAACTACGAAATAAAATGAAATGCAAATCACAAAATTAACGGGAGATATTAAATAATTTAATTCTTCTTAATTATAGTTTTCGATCCATTATTCTGCGAAATTAAACTCATGGTTTCTGCTGCTGTTGCTATTTAGCAGGAATACATATCTTTACCAGTTCGGGCTCAGATCAGTCTGCCTGTATTTTATAGAGTTTTCGCGATCTCAGAGTATTCTGAGAAACCCAGTCCTTAAATGGGTAACTCTAATTGAGGGCACTTTTTTAGCTGGTTCGTCGGTATGATGAAGTGGGTGCGTAAGGGTGGGTATTTTGAAGGGGAAGGCATATTGTTTAGTTCGAAGACCTAAAAAGATTTGACTACTCATGCAAAGAATCACTTACCGGCCTTATACAATATCTGGACTTCCAACGTGGTCACCCTTATGAGTACTAAACAGGCACTACGTTGCTTAGAATCGGGGATCTGACAGGAACTGTTAGCGCTAACTGGGTTTGACTGTACTAAATTCGTAGTGGCTTTTATGGGTGAAATCGAAACCGCTATCTTCTGCCAATGTTCACCTGGAACCGTCTAGACGTCACCACTTCTATCCGCTATGCCACGGGCCCGTAATGGTTGGATTTTTCGGTCTTATAAATCCAACAGTCCGCTAATAAAAGATTCCTGAGATACTTTCCGGTACTCTTTTGTTTGTTTATAAACTAATTTCATCAAATTAGAAAAAAATGCCTTTATAAATCAACAAGCTCAATAATGAAATACTCAAAAGATAAAATTGTCATTTTGGTCATTATCTAAAGAATTCTATTTTAAGGAATGATGTGTTCGAGTTTCAAGCATCGAAAAATTCTCTCATTTGTAGAATAAAGAATAAAGAATAAAGAATAAAGAATAAAGAATAGGCTGACACATCTCCGAACGTTTAGTGCCCTATTCGGGGATGAACTTAATTTTGTAAGACAGCGCAAACTAGCTTATACGGCAAGGCATTTTGTTTTTTGGCCAAATCAGTTCAAACAATTATTATTGAAAAAAAAAATATGACTGAAGAAATTGAAATAATTGTTTGTTAAACAAATTAAAAAGACCAACACAGTCAACATCCGTTTCAATAAAACGGTCTAGTTGAAACAAAAGTTGAGGAAAATAGTTGGACATCTGTCTACAGGAAAGTTGTATCAATTGCATAAGACATCATTTTCTGTTTAATTGACAGATCTTAACGCCAAAACATTTATCACTTGTTATGAATGTACGCCACCTGTCTGGGTCTGTTTGGTTGATTAGTATGGTCTGGAACATTGTTTTTCTACCTCTGTCCAACTGAATTATGATACAGCCCTTGCCAAAATTAAAATGAATAAAAGAGAAAAGTCTCTTTCTTACCATATCCAACCTGACCAATCAGTGACTTTTCACCGATTGAAAATCCATTAAAATCCATTATCAGTTACTTACCCGTAAACGGTGGGAGTCCCACAGATAGGGACACTGTGCCCATCCTTATGCAATGAAGTGTACACATTGACAACAAACTCAATTCATAGGCCATGATTATCATCATGGATCAAAACCATTTATTATGCCAAGGCCTAGCTGACTAGATGGAGAAATCTTTATTTCACTTAACTAAGAGATTGGTTATTTAAGCCGGTGGATTCCATTAGGCGCTTATCTTTCCTCAATCGCCTAGGAAAGCGGTTCAGAGATGCTGGCCTTCAGGATACTCTCATAGAATCAGAGGTTGTTGTTGCACGGTCAGCGAACTCAGTGTTCACGACTAAACACTCCTACAGAGCTCAGTAAGTTGACCGAGGAAGCAAAGCAGCTTATGTGCCAGAATACCTATTTAGATAGTATTTCTGAAGAGGAGGCAGATCAAGTCCGAAATCTAATGACGCAACCATTTCCGGAACTCGCTATCAAGAAACGCTTAAAAGAGAACAACATTTCTTTGTTCGTGCGTATTTAGACACAGATATATTTTCTCATATTGACATATTGGAAATTCCTCTACTTTTCCTCAGGACTACTCGACAGTCAAACTGGGAACTTCATTGAGCAAGTATTAGGCAGATGCTACCTTGACTCTTTGTGTAGGACCATTTCAATTACAGTGAACATCACCCGGTGTATTGGTTGAAGATGTCTGATCGTTCGGCCAGGCAATTGAACAAACGACTAATCAAGACTAGAAAATAAAAAGTGGAATAACTGATTTCAGCGCCAGTTAGAGAGCATTCAACAGTTGAACATGGTCACATCATGCGAGAGGATATATTGCATATGAGCGCGAGGCCATGATCAGAAAAGGATGAGAGCGGTGCTGGCTGGCTGGACACCAGCAGATCTTTCGCAAATCCGTCTGAAACGTGGCAAGGCCACCATAGACAAAACGTGTGTTTAATTATTGAAGTTATATGTTTCATTTGATTATATTCTTTATAAATTATTTTTAAATCAAATTTAAAATTGAATCAAGCATATATATTAATAAAAGGTAGCGAGGTTGGAGCAGTGGAAAAAGCTTGGTCTCGAGTTCAAATTCCAGTCAAAATACACTACTTTCGCTTTTACCCGACTTGGGCAGGTAAGGCTCATTAACTTGGGAGAGTAATTATTCTAGGTGAAGGGCAACACTGATTAAAAAAGCCCAGGGATATAATGAGCATGTAAAAATGGCCTTGTGCCTAACTTAGGTTAGGGCCCGACCAAGTAAATATAATATATATTAATAAAATAAATCAGACTAGTTTTGTCAAAAGAACAAGTATTTGTCTATTTTATATTTAAAAATAATCGATGGCTTCTCGAAAATCTGATCAAAGAAAATGAAATAAACAAAAATAAAAGAATTGTGAGAATGAATAAATTAAATAGAATTAGATCACTTACAAAACTAAGTAAATACCAAAAATATTTTTTTAGAATGAAATTACTTACAAAAGCCAGCAAACGCACGAGGAATATTCTTTTAAATGATTTTAAGAACTTCCGGTTCTAAGAGGAAGTTGATCTTCGGGAAAAACCGAATAAACGGAGCAAAACAATTTCAACACAAATATTTTTTTATATTAAATATTTGAAAACATACCTTGTTTAAATTGAATTATTCTCACACAAGTTTAAAATAAATTGTAAGCTAGAATTTCCGTTTTTCGCATCACATCACAAAACAAGTTACATTTTTGACAAGCAACCAATTAAACTAACCTAAAATACAATGAACCAGTACAGAAGATATGTCAAGAAAAAGGCGTTCAATATCTAACTTCCCATCCCTAAAAATAAAAGAAACAACAAAAGCAAAAAAAAAAAGAAAGAAATCCCAGAAGAAAATCGAATCTCTAAAAAGTTCCGTAATTGATGCTTAGATTCAGATTCATTTGCATCAACCCAAGAAAAATTTACAATTTGAATAATGTGACTCATATCTCTTCTAAATATCTCTTCTAATTCAGCTGGAATTTTATCAATTTTTTAACACGTTTACAGAATTGGGAATGTTTGGATTAATACTATACACAAGAGTATATATTCTTTAGTGAATAAAACAAAATCAATGCAATAAGTAATCTGTTATGTAATTTTTTTGTTTGTGTAGACTGAGACTAGTATAAAGCTTTCTAAGTAATAAACAGATTTCCCTTTTCACTACCATAATGTCAATTTATTAGTGAAGCAAAAGTAATTTTATTATTTATTATTCAACACACACATAACCAAACACACCCATCAATACGACTTACTACCCGCGAATCAACCTACCTACACTCTCATCCAACCTTCCACCTATATTCTCACCCAAAGGAGTGTGTTGTTGAATGAGCATAATTATCTTAGTTGCATCTTCAACTGAGCACACATGTTTCACCGTTGGTTTCAATTAAAACACAGGATGTATAAATTAGGCCTCTTTCACATAATTCCCACTTGTTTGGTAGGAAAAGGGGTCATAAATATCATGGGGTTTAAGATGGGAAGGTGAGTAAGGTGATTGGAGTGGATAAGATTGTGGCATAGTTTAGAGAATGAGAGTGCGAGTTTTGAAGAATAAACTCTAAGAATCCTTACAATATGTACGCGTCAGAGAGAGAGAGAGAGAGAGAGAGAGAGAGAGAGAGAGAGAGAGAGAGAGAGAGAGAGAGAGAGAGAGAGAGAGAGAAAAAGGGAGAACTGAGGATTGAATAGAAATAATTAAGCCGGGTTCATTCGTATCTATATAGTATTTTATACATAAAATGAACCTACGAACTTATAACAAGCTAGAAATAGGTACAGATCTCATTTTCAATGAATTTAAAATAAAAGCAAAAACAATGAAAATTAAAAAAAAATTATCACTTAAACAACGAGGACAAAAACAACAACAGCAGCAGCAGCAGTTCGTCTTCGAAGACCACCTTATATGGTGTCAGAAGAAACAAAGAGTCCTCGATCACAGATACTTTTATCCTTGATCTTATAAATCATCCTTTAGTGTTATTATCATTATTATTATTATTATTATTGGTATTTTATTTATTTATTTATTTATGATTATTATTAAAGATCTCCCGCCAATTACAAAGTGCTTTCACATCCAGCAACCAGTGGTTTTTACTAGAGTCAGAATGAAAACAAGTCCCTTCATGTGCTCTAGCAGCCTCCGCTCCATTCCAGTCAAGGACTGTATGGTGTAACATCTGCTTGGATTTTCACCCTTCTGTGTCTACTTCACACGCCCGCTATTAAGAGAGTCTTTTCTTACTCTCTCAACACCTGGTGGTGATTCATGAAGGCAGAGTGACAATAAGTCACCTCTGGTGCTCCAGTATCTCTGGATATCTTACATTCCGTGATTGGAAGCCCCCCTCCCTCTTATTCGGACATTTTTTATAATTTTATAATCACTAATTTCAATGCCACCTTCTTCAATGTTCTGGAACTCTCTTCGAATTGGCACTCCGGTATATCTGGATACCTTGGAGTCAGGGACTACAAAACTCCCTCCTCATTCAGTCAAGCATTTTTTTCCTACTGTTTTCATGAGTGTATTTATTTATGTATCATCATTATTATTTGAGATCTCACACCAATCACTAGGCGCTCGCGCACCCGGCAACCAATGGTCTCCACTGGAGTCAGAGTGACAGACTTCGCACCATTCCGTCAAAGACTGGACGGTGCAGCCTCACCTTGGGGTTTCACCCCTCTGCGTCCATTTCGCACAACCATCAACGGTTGATAGTCATTCCTGAAGTCTCCTCTGGTATTATTATTATTATTATTATTATTATTATTATTATTATTATTATTATTATTATTATTATTATTATTATTATTATTATTGTTATTATTATCGGCAGCATATTTTCACACAGGTCACATTTAGCATTTACATGCTGCTAGTGAGCGGTGGTTTTCACTGCAGTCAAAGTGATAATAAGTCTCCTCGCAATTCTGCAGCAGAATCCACTCCATCAAAGACTGTATGGTGCTACTTCTCCTTTAGGCTTTCACCCTATCATCTCCAGTTCTCACACCCGGGATCAGCAAAATATCGGTTCTGCCAACCCCTGGCGGTGCTTTAGATGTCTCCCCTGGCACTTCAGCATCCCTTGCGGTCAGCGACAAAGCTCCTCTTCTCGATCATGTTTTTATCTTTCCCACGTTCACTTTCCATTTTGTTGGGTTCAGTTCTCATGGTCTATCACTTTCCTGATTATGTCAGCAGTTTTCACGAGTGAAGTCCAGTATTTAACAAATGTCTTTACGTATTGGTGATAATTAGACCCAGTCTTCTTGCTTGGGTCGGCTTGTCAGTCTGTATGTCGAAGTGCCATAGGATTTTGTGAGTTTCGTTTCATGCACGATCTCAGGATTTTTCATATACCACTTGTTTGAGTATTGGAGCTTGAATTGTTTACATAGGTCCCAGTATGTGATTTTCCCAATCCAGTAGGGTCTGTTTTTATACTCTTTTGTGCAATTTTAGTGCAACCACTAATGATATGTGTAACAATCTCCTCTTATTGTGTGCACAGTCTGTATTTGCTGTTTTCTTGGCTTCTTCCTTTCCTTTTATATAGTTAGTGCAGAGGGTTCCATCTTGTGCAGCAGTCAGCAGGGATTTAGTTTCTCTTATAAGTTTTCCTTTGCTGAGCAATGTCCAGGTCTTCACATGTACTATGTTTTTAGTTTGTCCTTAAAAATCTCCATCAAGTGTTTTTTCTTCCCATCTTTGTTTTCTGGTTTAATCTATTATTATTGTTATTATTATTATTATTATTATTATTATTATTATTATTATTATTATTATTATTATTATTATTATT
>JAYKTE010472520.1:0-10170 GCA_036873565.1 Xipholeptos notoides | reverse complement strand
TTAACATTCTGATATGAATCGTTTTCCACCGGATCGTTTGCATGAGACGATACGTGTTGCTGAAATCCTTCAATGGAACTGAACACCAAATTGCAGCATTCAAAGGAAAAGCCTCTGCTGGGTGAAACAATCGAACACCTTTGTTCAGGACTGTCGAGGGCTGGTACAACGGAAGTCACAACAATCCCGTTTGTACCCCACCCTTCGGACATAACCCCCCTATCAGTTTCAGCCGTAAAATAAATGCCAGAAGGAACGTAAGGCTTTGTGTCAGTGTTAACAGTTGGATCGAGATTTGGATTGGTCTTCGAAATCCTTTCCAAACTGATATTGCTGTCATTGTGGAAGTTAACGGTAATGTAGTCGTCATTGGACTCAGTGTTCTGCTTCTTGTTACTTTCTGTTGTCGATAAGGCAAGTTGATTGTCAATCTCGGATGTTTCACTAAGGCCTCTTAAATATTGTTGCTCCGATTTGATAGCGATGTTATCTAACGCACTTCTGCTGTCTGATTTTTCTAGCGGAAAATCAGCAACCTTGTCATGATTTTCCTCTCTCCATGATGGGCAAGTCTTCAACACACCAGGACCTGATTGGTAAAGGGCAGGGGTGGGAGAATGTGGCCCCAATGTGATAGTAGGATCTGTAGGTTCATCGTCCCCTTGATAGAAAGCTGCCGATTGTAGTCTTGGAGTCGTACCAAGAGATAACAGTTTAAGAATTGTTGAGTTTTGGGATTGATCAGAAGGCAGACCTGTTATATTGGCGCTTTGGTCAGTTGCAATATCTGAAGGAAGGGTGTCAGCGATTGGATATTCAGGTGTCTTTGTCAACATAGAGGGTGAGGGTTGATTGATTGTGTTCAATGACCTATCAACCATTTGTGGTTTGGAGGATGAGGAAGAAAGATTGGTTGAATTTTCTTTCTCACACGAAACTCTTGTGGAACTAGGCTCAGAAGGTGGAGGAACATTATGGGTCTGCAAGTGAGCTACGAACCCATTCGGCAAGAGGAACACTTTTTGACAATACTGGCATTCAAAGGAACCCGCTTTTTCCATGTGGGTCTTCAAATGCGAGGTTAGGTGATTTGATTGGGTGAAACTTTTGCTGCACAAAGTGCACCGGAATGGTTTCTCCCCAGTGTGTATGCGGACATGCCGAATGAGGTGGCTCGGTCTCGAGAAGGATTTTTCACAGAACGTACACTTGAAATACCTTCGGCCATTTGGCATTGCCTTGTAGGATATCCGGTTCGGTTTGGATTGGGCTGCAGCAGGCACATTCGCTTTCGTGAGGGCACCTCCAGCCGAGCCAGTTGAACGATTAAACGTGGAGGCACCAAGGAATTTCTTGGAGAACTGAGCCTTAGGAAAGAATCGGTAGTAGAGTTTCGACCCTTTTTTAGTTTCTGGTCTCTCAGTCGCCATATTCAATTCAAGAGCGCGTTTCTGTGAAGTTAGATAGTTATTTTTCATTCCATTCTTTGCGGGGTTCCGAGCTGGAGTCGTGCAAAGATCGGGCAATTTTTTGACAACGCTTTTTCTAGGACAAGGACTTGGGGCAGCTATCGGCAGATCAGCGTGAGATTTTAGATGGACTTCTAACTCTAAAGAGTCAGAGAACTGTTGACTGCAGATAAGACATTCAAATGTATCGCGTGAGGAGGTCTTCTCATTGATGATATTGGAACTGCTTTTTACACTGGAAGTCTTTCCGAATTCTTCTTTATCGTGCAAAAGCAAATGACAAGAAAGAGCAAAACTATCGGAAAGCATTTTACCACACTTGCTACACTCCAAACATTTCCGACCATCGTCTGCCGATAACTGACTGTCATGGACCTCTTCAAAGAACAGAGCCTTTTCTTCTTTTGCAGTCACTGGAGGAAAATCTCCTGGAAGGTTGGGTCTGACCGATAGGCCAGAAGCTCTCTGCTGGTGGACTTTTGGTAGAACGGAGGAATCGTTTAAACGCCTGTTTATTGAAGAATCTTTCCGAGAGCCGTCTGGATATTCAGAGGAGGAGGAGGAGGAGGAGGCCGGGCCGTTATTAGAAGAAGAATATTCCTCCGTTTTATTATCGCTGTTCGGTCTCAGATGGATCGTATCTGTTTCCGGAGCTCGTTTTTTCGAATCTTCCTCCTCGATCGGCTCGCTTTTGGCAACAGGTACACCACTTTCATCCATCGACACCAAATAAGTCGAATACCTATCTTGACTCTGAGATTTTTTGATGAGATAAACTGCGGCCGCGTCAGTCCCTTCTGAAGACGTAGATGCGAACACTACAGTGGTGTCGTTCTTTTTAGGTAACATCAACTCTGAAAAGGTATCGGCCGAACTAGGATTATCCCCAGTGCGTACGGTTAAGGTGGAAGCATTTCCTTGAGTTTTGGAGTCAAGCATTATTTCTGAAGATGATAAAGCAGGTTCTATATCTTGATGATGATGATGATGATGATTATCTGAATGAGAGGCATCTAGTGACTTTGAAGGAAATCTCCTGTTCTTTAGATGGGTTTTATTATTGTCATTATTGTTATTAGTGTTATTACTCTCATAATGAGAAGAAGAATTTGTAGTGATTGGCTCTGTTGCATTCATTGAAAGCTGTTCTAAATTTTCCGAATCCGAAAGAGGCTCCTCTTTTATAGATGTGCTTTGTTGCCAAAATATTGGATCAATAACGGAACCATCTGTAGCGTCTTTAAGTGAAGCCAAGAACTGTTTTGAGTTGTCAACACAGACAGATGCGTTCTCAATGCAGGGCAGAGCAGGCACTGACTGAATTGTTGCCGGCGGTGATACCTTTGATACCTTTGCCCAATTATCTTTGAAAATATTTTGAGATTCAGAAAATAAAGTTGGTGTATATGAAAATGATGTTTTGGTCGCTACCAAAGATGATGGCACATTTAATGAAGAAGAAGAAGAAGAAGAAGTTAATCGTGATGCATCTTTTAATCTATTATCCATAGGTCTATTGTTTTGTTTCTGCTTCTGAGATTTAGTGCTGTTGGGAACCGTACTTCTGCTCACCTGTGCCAAGGGTTGTAGATCACCATTGGGACAAGGAGGAGTCCGGCTTGAATGGTAGTTTCTGATGTGCTCACTTAGTTGAGCAAGTGAAAAAAGGCCTTTGTCACAATGCTGACAGTTGACAGATCTCAGGGTTGAATGGGTTTTTATATGGCTGGTTAAATGACCAGACTGTCGAAAACGTTTCTCACAATATTTACATTTATAGGGCTTCTCCCCAGTATGGACACGTACATGACGCAAAAGGTGACTAGGACGGGAGAAGGCCTTCACGCAATGTCTGCACTTGAAATGTTTCTGACTCTTTCTTGACAAGCTCGGGTTTGGATTCCACTGTGGGTTATTCAACGTGGAATTGGATAGGGACAGGGAGTTTGACTTTCTGAAATATCGTCCCTGGAGTGAGAAGGATCTGGGTAGGTTTCGAACCTGACTAGTTGACATGAGATAATTCGTACTACGTCTATAACCGACGGGAGATTTTTTCATAAAACTCACTTCAGATCTGTTTCTTTTTCTGCCTACGTTGCCATCGGAACATAGGGACATTTTCTTCTGGAATCGAGATTCTCTTTGATAGCCAGATACGGGAGAGGACCCGATTCGTAAACATCCTTCATTGCCTTTTGAGGCTGCAGGCGAAGACGGAGATGCAGGTATCTTTGGGGCTTTATGAGAAGAGTTCATAATCAGATTGGATGCCGGTTTAGTTGCAAGCGGATAATTCGGCCCAGAATCAAGGTCTTTGAAATGGCTGCGTAAATGTTCCGCTAAGATTGCAGAGTTACCAAAATCTCTGTGACAGAACGAACATCGAGATAATTGTTCTTTGATCGTCAAATTGTGCTTGAGCACGGATAGTTGACGCAGGTTTGGTTCAGGCGTCTTTGTTTGGACTATTCCTGAGTTTGAACCCGCAACTCTCGCTCGCTGGCTTAAGGATTCCTTCTGCAAATCTAACAGAGGAAATTTCTCGCCAGACAATAAGAGCGGAGACTTCTTTCCAAACGGGGATGCTTCCAACGCCTGCTGCACATCCTGCCCATAACTAGATCTGTTGCCCGTATCGGCAACTTCTTCAGATGCATAAAACATCTTTTGTGATTCAAAACTACTCAGCTGCAAGGAATCCTCTTTTGAAAGGCCAAGTTCCAAATTGGGGATCGATCTATTTTCGGCACCAAAACCCTCTTTAGCTACGGCTGCATCAGGATCTGATTTAAAAGTCCTCTCTTTCAATGGGGAGGAAAGGTCTTTATCTAGGCACATCTGTAAATCACTAAGCACCGGAGATGGTTTGTTTAGCAAACCTCTAATAGTGTTTGCATTGAGGCACACATTTTCTTTCGTATTAAGTTTAGCAGGGGATGCTAATACTGCTGCTCTAGGATTGGAAGAGCTCACCGGTAAAGCATTGTTGGTATTCTCACTAGAATTGTTTATATTCGACTGTAATTTTGCTTCTAACTGAACTTCGGAATGAATTTCCATGTGGATGTCTAGAAAAGTTGAGTTTACGAATTGCTTATCACAAAGTTCACACTTGAAGGGCTGTTTCAGAGAAAGACTTGTATCCATAGAGTTCTTCATGTTAGAATCTTGTTGCTTAGGAATGAGCTGGTTTGAGTATGTATGGGTAGCACTAGCCCTAGGCTGGGCCTGACTCAAAAGTTGATTGTTTAATAAATGTAAACTACTCTTTCTTTTTGCAGGGCCTAAACATGGAAAATTGCTTTCTGAACTGGGTCTGAACTTAGTGCTGTTAGCGTTATTGAGAGCCTCAGGTTGGTTTATGGAAAGAGATGGCATTATTAGTTGCTGTTGAGGTTGAGATCTGACAGTGGCTGGGTTGGGAGAA
This sequence comes from Xipholeptos notoides, assembly GCA_036873565.1. NCBI lineage: Eukaryota > Metazoa > Mollusca > Cephalopoda > Idiosepiidae > Xipholeptos > Xipholeptos notoides. The sequence continues at coordinate 5,271 of JAYKTE010472520.1, read as the reverse complement.
GTGATTAATGATGATAGAATAGTGGAAGAATGTTTTGATGATGGCTGAATCGCTAAAGGTTTTTGGCTAACCCTGGCCAATGACCGATCTGAGTAGCTTAGATTGCTCTTTGCCAGGTCCAACCCCTTCTTTATATCAATCCTCTGTTTAGTTTCAGCAAAATTTAGTTTGGTAGTTGCTCCTGCCATGGGTTTGACATTCGCATCATGTGTTTTCATGTGGGATGTTAGGTGGTTAGACTGCCTGAATCCTTTGCCACAGAGCAGGCACTTGAATGGTTTTTCTCCTGTGTGGATTCGAATATGACGAGTCAAGTGACTTGGTCTTGTAAATGACTTCTGACAAAACTTACACTGGTATCGACATGGCTTGGGAAGTGGGCTTCTTTCGGAAGATGAACACAAACTAAGTGTGTTTGTAATAGAAGCAGAAAGGCTCTTGCTCCCACCAATGTAATCATCATCCTTGTTGAGCCCCCCATCAGAAGTTGTTCGCTGATTCGTTTCCATGGTAACGGCAAGGTTAACAGGAACAAATGATATCCTGGACAACCTCGAATGGAGTTGTTTTTGCATATACGTGAGGCACATTTAGTTGACATGAAATGTCGACACTGAATTTAGCAAGACAGCATCGGGAGGAGGAATATGTAATGGCAGTGATGACAGGTGACGAGAATGGGGAAATTGGTGACACATAGAAAGGAAGCATTTGCTCTTTTGTTTTTGATAATCTGTGTCCTGAAAGCAGTAATTGTGGGGTTGATTTAACATCTCACACAACCAAAGGGTCGCTGGAAGAGGCTGAAATGAAAAAGGAATAAAAAGATTAAAATATTCAAAACATCAAAAAGCAAGTTTCATTAGAAAAAAAATAACAATATATATACTAGTGATGGGACGATTCCTTGGAATCGGAATCGTTAATCGTGTATTTTTGAGGGAATCGGAATCGCATCGTTAAATAAATACCTTAGATTTATGATTCTTTCATAACAATTCTCTTGAATTTTTAAGTTAATCATTAATCGGAATCGTTAATCAACATTTTACTGGAATCGGAATTGGTATTGGAATCAGACAAAATTTAGGAATCGTCCCAACACTACTACAAACTAAAAGTTAGTTTTTAACTTACCTGTACATTTACCATGATAAAATCTTTCGCCATTCTGGCAATCTGAGGGTTGACTGAAAAATCTTCTTTTAATCCTAAGGAGAAAAAATAAAGATATACTGGGTTAAAAGAAGTCAAATTCAGTTTTGTAAGCTTCTAAAAACCTTTATTGTAGCAAGTAATTAGTACTATTTAGTGCATAACTGTCAAATTGTGGCCTGCAGGCCAAATTTGGTCCGCAGTGTAATTATATTTGGTCCGCGAGGCAATTTCAAATTAATATCAGAGTAGATCAGTGTGTTGCAAAATGAGCAATAAACGAGTTATAAGCAATATGTATAACTATTTTTCGGACTGCTGTCCTCATCCATGTTATTGCATGTTCGATCACCTGAAGACGGCCAAAGGGTTCATCAGCCGAAAGGTTGTGAAGACAGCAATAACAAGGATGGGGACAGCAGTCCGAAAAATAGTTGTACAAATTATCAAGCCTCATCCCAAGGATGAGGACCGCAGTGCGAAAAATAGTCGTACTAATTATTGATATTTGTTTAATTTCAATTTCTTCTTGTTTTGTCCAGATACAAGCAACTTCCACATAAACCATCTCAATGTGAACCCAACATCAAGAAATTACTGACATACTGCAAGGACCTGCGTCTTCAGTATCAAATTGGTCGTGAACTCGGCCTTAAGGACTTCATCACGCAACTCGAGACGGGTGCCAACTCTGCTTACATTATGGACATTGCTGTGTCTCGGGGCAGTGCCCACTTTGCTTTCTGACAAAATACTGTCTGCCCAAAACCCAGGGTAGAAAACTTTTCTTCTTACACATCAACCAAAAGCCAACAGTACTCTTATTTTTGATGGTTCATAACACATCTTTTTTTTTTAAATATATATATTTAAATGCTGACAGTATTATAAATGAAATTTTAGCGTATTATTTATGAATTAATATCAATAATTTTTGGAAATTTGCATATATGCCTATTTCATTCTTATTAGAAACCAAATTTCCCCAAATAAAAAAAATTATTGATATTGATTCATAAATAATACGGCAAAATTTCATTTATAATACTGTCGGAATTTAAATCTCAGCGTGCGATTCCACATGCTTTACCCTGTCCTCTATAGTCGTGAAAGTAATTGATACGAAGGAACAATAAAGAGATGGAAGCTTAACACAGCTTGGCCGAATGGTGACAGGCGAAAACGAACGAAAACAAACGCTGCCTTCGTAAATCGGTTTTTGAGCCGAGTGAATTACGGAGAGGGTGCAAAAAGCATTAAAGTCAATTCTTTAGAAATTTGAATTTAAGTAAAAAAATTTTTTTTTAAATACTGGCTTTAAATTAAAAAAGATCTATTTGATCACATTCCAATGGAAAATATAATTGACTTCATATTATGAAGAAAATCAGATCAACTTCAAATTTGAAACAAAAACTGGCTGGATCAAGTTTAAGAAAAGAATAAATTTACTTTAGATTTTTATGATGATCAACATAGATGTTTATTCTTTCTAAAACACAAATTAAAAAATGGATCAAGAAAAATAATAGATGAACATCAGATTTTAAATAAAGTTCAACTTCAAATTAAGTATATATTATACATATGGTCAACAACAAGAATAATCATCAATAAAAGCATATTGTCACAGCCCTACTAATAACAGAATTTTTTTTTTAAATGGTCAAATCGCAAAATAGTCAGTAACAACTTGAATATTCTTTAATAAAAGATTAAGTATTTTAAAAATGGACTGATTTCACAAAGTTAAAAGTAGAGATGAAACTTAATATAAAACCTGGCTCAACTTCCAATCAAAGAGGAGAAAAACAGATTGACATCAGATTTTTAAAATTGGCAGCGAGGTTGGAGCAGTGGTAAAAGCTTGTTCTCTGGAATCGTATTCTGCGAGTTCAAATCCCAGTGAAAACCATTGCATTCACTTGCAGCTGTCTTGGGCTAGGGTTAGCTCGGGAGAGTAACTCATCTAGGTGAAGGGTAACACTGATTACAAAAATGGCCTTGTGCCGAACTTGGGTTAGTGCTCGACCAAGTAAATATAATCTGATTTTTAAAATGGATTAACATCACATTAAATTTTAAAAACTTCAAATTGAAAAAAAAATTAAATTTTTATAAAAAATTTAAAATGCTCAATCAACTTGATATCTAAAAAACTTTTTTTTTAAATGTAACTTTCCATTTTCAGGAAAAAATGAATCAATTTTAAATCAAAGCAAAATAGGAAAACAAAATCTCAGCTCAAAATTTGATCTTTTGGAACAAACTCAGACACTGCCATTACCTCCTCAGCAAAAAAAGAAAAGAAAAGAAAAAAGTTTCCAGTGATCTGCTTCTATCATTCTAAAAAGTTTCAATTCAAAAATTAAGATTTGTTCTTGTACAGGATAACAAAAAAAGAGGAAGAAAATGAGTCCCATTTATAACTTTCCCAGTGGGATTGGACCCCCGATGCATTTAATGAACTGAATTGGTTTTGTAAAAGCATTATTGTCACAGTCCTAGTAATTGGTTATGATTAGGGCTGTGACAATACGCTTTTATTAATGAATATTCTTGCCATAGACTTCTATATTTTACTATTTTGCCATTTCTTTTCATTCTGTAGTTACAGAATTAAAAGAAATGGTAAAATCGCAAAATAGTCAAGTAAGAAGAATATTTTTAATAAAAGCATATTGTCACAGCCCTACTAATAACTAGAGAATTAAAAGAAATGGTAGAATCGCAAAATAGTCAGTAATGAGTTGAATATTCTTTCATAAAAGCATATTGTCACAGCCCTAATAATTATAGATTAATTATTTTCAATATAATCTTTCTTTGTCTAATGGCATTCTTGGTCATTTAATGGAGTAACTGTTATACAAAGTTCATTTAATTTTCTCTTCCACGTTCTTTCCTTAACAGAAAAAGATTTTAAAAAATGAATCTAGTTATCAAATATTTCTTTAAATTTCTCATTTTAAAAGGTTTATATTAAATTTTTTTTTTTTTTCTTTTTGGTTTTTGATAGAAATAAGAAAAAAGAAAGTTATAGAATCTAGGAAAAACGTTGTTCCACTGAATATGCTTAACCGTTTGGACCCTGACGTAAAAAGCTATAACTAGCGAAAAAGACTTGTTATTAGCAAAATTACCAATTAGCCAATCGTGGAGGGCTGAAATATTGGCCATATCGTCTTTGGATCCTGACTTAAAAAGCGATAACTAGCGAAAGACGACCTGTTATTAACAAAATTACCAACTAGCCAATACATGGAGGACCGAAGAAATATTGGCCATGTCGTGTTTGGACCCTGATGTAAAAAGCGATAACTAGCGAAAAAGACAACTTGTTATTAGCAAAATTACTAACTAGCCAATCATGGAGGACCGAAGAAATATCGGCTGTATCATCTTTTTCACTAGGTCATCAGGGCTGATATATCGGCCTTTCAGGGTCCAAAGGGTCAATAATGGACCAGTCCACCCCCCACTGTACATACAACTTAGAAAAAGTTCATCCAGTACAGTGTCATTCAAAGAACTCCTCTTCTGTGATCAGACTTTGCTTATCTGTGATATGTGTCAAAACATGTAAATAATGTAAACCATCTTTTTCTTATCCCCAGAGATAACCAATTAATCAAAATGTTAATTATAATTAATTAATTAAAACTGATGTAAATTAAATTGCCTTGTTTTTTGTTTTTTCTTAAGATACAAAAGTTTGTATCTTATTTTTGTGTGCTGAGCAAGAATCTGCAAACCATTTTGGTAAAGGTAAAGTTTAAGCAATTAATCGTATTAGTTAGTAGCAGAAAACTTTGTTTCTTGTAGATTTTGGTGTGCTGAACAAGAATCTGATAACCGATTTCGGGGCAATCAATTCCCCATCACCCTCCCACTTAACACTAATGAAAAAAAAAAAATCAACACTAATTCCAACCCTAAATAACGATGTGGTGTTGATGCCTCTTAAGGATTTCACAGAGCATGTGTGGATTATAGTGATGGGACGATAATCGTAATTGTTAATCATGTATTTTGGGGGGGAATCGCATCGTTAAATAAATACCTTAGATTTACAATTCTTTCATTACGATTCTCTTGAATTTTTAAGTTAATCGT
>JAYKTE010472410.1:0-10170 GCA_036873565.1 Xipholeptos notoides | reverse complement strand
AATTTGTCTGTAGAGCCCTGTTATTGGTTTATTCATAAGATTAGAGTGAAATAACATTTCATGGGTTTGGCTAGTAGCTTTTCTATTTGGCTAGTAAATGAAGATATTTACTTGTCAAAGGTCAACTAAAATTAAATTTATCCATAGAGCCCTGATTATAAACAAATGATATATAATGAGATAATGTAGCTGTTGTGCCTGTTAATTAAGAATCCTCACACTAAGTCTGAAGGAATGGTTGATGTGCAAAATATTTTATTAGAGCTATAAAGGTTTGATTTTCATAAATAAATGCTGACTAAGTTTTCCAATTTAATTAGGGAATTGTTTCTCCCCCCCCCACACATACACCTTTTTTATACACTTTATTTTATACAATTCTTCAAATTCATTTTTTTGTTTCATTCCATCAAATCTATTCTTTAATAATTTCTGTTTGTCCTTAGTCATGAGTAAACTAGAGTTTAGAAAAAAATGATTATTAATATTTAGTGTATTGCAATAACTACATTAACAGATTTTATAGATTGAACATTAAGAGACCTAATATTTCTGTACATTTCTATAACAATAGGTATATATGTTTATAAGGGAAATTGTATTTGAGTTGGACCCTTGGTATTTAAGCTGATGCTTATCTTTTCAAATAAATAACCAATTTGATTATCTCATCTCCTCTCATCTCACGATACCATAACATATTTTCCTTTAAAGCTCATTTTTCAGTGTTCCAAGGCCAGCGAACGAAATTACTGTTAATTTAAATTTTCTTAAATATTGTCCCTCAGAATGCAATACATTTACATATGATGTCACTCTTTTTCAGAGAGGAGGGCAATCATTATCTTTTAGTCAAATGGTCCAGACTAATAGCTTAAGTTTTGTTGATACCACACTTTATCTTTCTATATGTGGATTAAAGTCTCTTATATCTGGGTTTCTTTTATATCCGTTTCTAATTTGTATTATGAATAGGCCTATGACAATATTCTTTTATCAAAGAATATTCTTGCCACAAACTTGACTATTTTGATATTTTAACCATTTTTTTAAATTCTGTAGTTATTAGTAATAACTACAGAAATAAAAGAAATGTTAAAATTGTTAGATATTCAAGTAACGAGTAGGGCTGTGACAAGAATATTCTTTAATAAAAGAATATTGTCATAGCCCTAATTATAAATTATGAGACCAGACAAAATCTCTCTTATATCAGAGTTATAATGTAATAAAAATAAAAAATAAAAAAATGAGAGAATGTTTGAAAATAATAAGAAATGAGTATTAGTAATATATGTATAAAAAGAAATATCCATTGGCTTTTGAGAAGTAATGGGGAAATAAAACAACACTTGAAGTCTCTTATTGTTTTTTCATCTAACGAATTGAATGAAACCCAAATCTTGGTGCTATTATTGTTTCTAATGTAGGTCATATCATCACCATTATACATAGACATCAATAAAACAACATAACTTTGTAAATTTTATTTATTTTTTAATTCAATTGAGGTTTTCTGCAATTTTGGGATTTTATTTATTTTGTTATTAAAATATTTTCATCAATTTTTCTTCCAAACAAATAATGAACAAAAAAAGCTTTTAAGGTTAAAATCCTGTTTCTATTTGAAGTCAGTTCTAAACCTAGTTTTGTATTTTATAATTTGTTTGAAGCATTGTATAGTTGAAAAATTCTTCTATATTATTTGAATAGAAAACCTTAATTTCAATAGTATTATGTTTACATCAATATTTTTCAATATATCCCTTGTGTAACGTTACCAGTGAGTAATTACGAGTGATTAATTAAGAAACTCAGAATAGTGAGATGAAAAAAGATTTGGTTTATTTTTCCTTTTTACCCACTTTTCGCCAACATGAGAGCAAACACTGAAATTTGTTTCTGTTCTGCTGTCAACCTGTCAAAACACCAGGACGCGAGGGCCTTTGCTGTGTAAGAAAGGAATGTCGGCTTGCTCTACTGACACACATTCCTTGCTCTGTTTATATAAAGTTTGGTTGACCCACAACATGTACTCTGCCAAAGTGGCCTGCAAAGCATCAGACCATATTACGTCATTCATAACGCGTGTCAGTAGTCGTCTCATTATTCTACACTTGTTCAAAATGGAATTATATATAAATATTTCTTTCCATTTTTTAAAAATTCATGTTTACTATGATGTTATTTAAAAGCAAAGATATTCGCTTATTAACTTATGTGATCACAAAAAGAATAATTAAATGTCACTATGACAAACCATAAACATCATGAGAAAAGACTAAGCCATCAGGGACTTTATAAACCCTTCCATTATTTTTTTTGTTGTTTCTTTAGCATTCATAGCAATTTACTTATGTCTGTTTCAAGATTTGTATTGGTAATAAATGTATCTTGTAAAAAATATAAATTCTAAAAAAATAAGTGTTTTTTTCCTAAATTTCATTTTTTTGTCCTTTTGCTAAGTGTATTTTATATATTATATATATATACTAATAATAATCATAAAACCCCCATTTTATTGAAAAATATTCCTAGAAGCATGATACTATGGACATTATTATTGAATTCTTTATTAAAGTCATGTGCAATCTGAGCTTGTCTAGAAAATAGATGAAAGGAAAAAAACCAACTTGACAATGATTTTAATGATTGGTCTTAAATCATTGAAATTATTGTAGAGGTTGGTTTCCATTTTAATTTTCTATTTTTCAGTCATTCATTCACTTTAACACATAAACGCATTTCATTATCAAAATCTATCCCAAGACAATTTTTTATTTTAACAATTGTTGTGTGACAAGTTAGTCATTAAATCACCTTATTTTTTTTTAATTCTTTTTTTTTTTCTTTTAAAACAATTCTTTCTTTATTTTTTGTTTTATTTTGTTTTTTTTTGTTTTTTAGTAATTAATTGATAATTTTTGTTAACTTAATTTTATCTACCAGTTGGCATTGCTTTGGACAGCCATTTCACTAAGGGTCCTAGTCCAACTGGTGAGTTATTTTTTTTTTGGATACTATGTCCACTGCTCATTGTTCCACAGAAAAAAAAAAACTAAAACTAATGATGGATTTGTTGTGCTTTTTTTAAAGAGCGAAAATTCACCATAAACCACAGCTTTAATGACCATTTTATTTATTTCACCCCAAACTAACATTTTTACTAATAAAAAAAATACATTTTTCTCTTTTACAATAGTTATAATTAGGACTATGACAATATGCTTTTATTAAATAATATTCTTGTCACAGCCCTACTTGTTACTTGACTATTTTGTGATTTAACCATTTCTTTTAATTTGGTAGTTATAACTATTAACTACAGAGTTAAAAGAAATGATAAAATCGCAAAATAGTCAAGTCTATGACAAGAATATTTTTCAATAAAAGCATATTGTCACAGCCCTAATAATAATATAGCTTTTTTATTAATTGCTAAAATACTTTTTATAAATTGCAATATGTATTATTGATTTGAATTGGTTGTGTTATGATTTGTATTTTTAACTTTATTGTTTGTAGTTACTAACATTATTTTAAGTAGTTTTGTATAATTAATATATGAAAACTATTTTAAGACTTAACTTTTATGTATTTACTTTATCATTGATATCAGCATTGCTTAGAAAATGAACACATTAAAGCCTTGATCATTGATAGTGTATGGGCTGAGGTATCCAACTGCTTTTTATTTATTGTTCTAAGCTGGTTTAATTTATGAATATGGTAATGTAAAAAATTAGAGCATTAGTATTTTGAGTTTTTAATAAGGTAAATTTTATTTATTATAATAAAAACATTCATGGTTAAAATGTATCTATATATTTTATTTTAATGTGAACGGAAAATAACTAATTTTGCCTTTTTTTTTTTTTTAATAAGTATTTTATATTTTTAATCACAAAAAGTTGTAAATTAAAAAAAAAAACTTTATTGACTTGTACATTTAAAAAATTTTACTTTTAGTGTTTATAAACTTGTTTTTTTCTTTCTATCTTTAAAACATTAATTGTAATGTTTTGTTAGATTTTTCTTTTTAACTGTTTCAAATTATGTAAATATGGATGTGTAAAATATCATTTTGTACAAAACTTTAAAGATTTAAAAAAATATAGAAAATAAAAATACTGAATACTATTTCAAAAAAGAATATTTTTAATTAACTAAAATATTAAATTTATTTTTGTGCTTCAATTATGTCTTATTGTAATTCAAAATGAATAGTTTTTAATGTTGGATTATATATATTGTATTTTTAATATTTTTTATATGTGAATTATATTTTTAACATTGAATTTATATTAGATTTGGTAAAATATTCTCCTGACAAACCCAAATTCTTAAAACTGTTTATTTTCTTGCAAGTAGAATAAAGCATGAGTTAGTCTGAGATTGTATCTATTTTTTGTTCTAAATATTTTAATTATATTATCAAGTGTTAAGTATCTAAAAATGTTCTTGATTATCAGAAGAGATAGAGGCTTAGTGGGGTGATAGTAATTTCTGTATTGATCTTTATTAGCGGACTGTTGTCTTCATCTTTGTAGTTGTTATTACACTACATTTCGGCCAACTTATCCTCTGACCTTTGTCAGGTGGTTAACCGTGACCTCAGATAGGAACTCTTGAGTCTTGCAACCACATCCCCAGTAATCACTGATGTCCATAGTGGTTGTCTATTGCTCCACATTTTGACCAATTAACCCTCTGGTTTGCTTGGGTAGGAATCTAAACCGCTATCTTCTACAAATGCTCACCTGGAACCATAGAGACTTAATGCCTCTATCTGCTGTGCCACAGTACCGAAGGGCTATAAAGATGAGGACAGCAGTCCGCTAATAAAATCCTTACTAAATTATGAAGCCTCATCTCAATGAATTCCTAAATAAATGCTATGATTCTTCTATACAAACATAATTTATCCGTCCAATTTAGTTGGTGTTTCATGTCACCAAAACTTGGATCTGATTTGTACTTTTAACTATCAACAAATTCATCTTCATAACATTTTTATCTCTATTTTCTTAATTGCATGATGCATTTGCAATGTTTTTGATGTGCTTTTTGTTATCTTTTCTGCTAAAAGTTAATCTTTTAAACTTCTGTTTATTTTCTCAACCTTTTCTTTCTTTTTGGCACTGTTCATTCGGTTTTGGGGGGTTTTTTTTGTCTTGAAAAAAAAATCCTGTGTTCAAATTTGATGTGAAGCAATTAAATGAAATTAAAAGAAAAACAAAATTGGAAACAAAAAAGTATTTCTGTATGCATGTGTGAGAAAGAAATGCATCCAGCATGACTAATAACTATCTTGTCTGTTTTATTTTTATAAAAAAGCATGTTACACTGTTTTTTATTTTATTTTAGTTAACTCTTTTCTTCTCATTATTATTCTTTCATTTTATTAAGTAGTAGTAACTAGGGGTGTGATAATATGCTTTTATTGAAGGATATTCTTGTCACAGAGTTGCTTTGACTATTTTGCGATTTTACCATTTCTTTTAATTCTGTAGTTATTAGTAATAACTACAGAATGAAAAGAAATGATAAAATAGCAAAATAGTCAAGTTAGGAGTAGAGCTATGAAGATAATATTCTTCTGATGAGTTTTGATTTTTTAAAAAAACATTCTTTTCTGAAACACGATAAATTGTTTCAATGATCTTTAAAAGATAAAGAGTTACTTTAAAGAGAGGTAAGGTCGTTGCTTTTGATGTAAGCGTGAAACACAAAATAACACACATGCTATTGTATTATTATTGTATAGATGAAAATTAAAAAGGATTTCTAGAATCAAAATTAACTTTTTTCTATTGTCATCTTTTTTTTTTGCATGCTTTTAACTAACCTGTTATCTTCAGAAATTAAAATATTTTAATTATTTAACTTCTCAAAAGATTGCTTTTGTTGTTTTGCACTTAGATTCCTCTACACACATACATGTAGATATCTTCTTTTTTTTTTATTAATGAATATCAAATCTTATGAAGAAGTTGAATTGTTACTAGCAGAACTTGTGGTAAAATTACACGAAATGATATTTTCAATAGTAATTATCTTGTTCCTAACCTATACATGTTTAAATAAAATGTGATGATATTTGACTTGTATATTTAATTTTAAAAGATGAACAATACATGAAACAATTTACAAAAATTATTTATATAAGATTTTTTTTGAAAACGTAAACAGCCATTTTTAGGGGTTTTGAACATTTTTGAAAAGGATGTGGTTTGAATGATTTTTTAAAAGATAAGGAGTGACTTTAAAGGGAAGTAAGGTCGTTGCGTTTGAGGTAGGCATGACATACAAAATAACACACATGCTCTTGTATTAATATATAGATTATTCCAATTATGCATTATTAGATATTTATAGTTTTTGGTATTCATTCCTCTTGAAAGTTAAATCCCTTCCATTTGTTTAAGAAAAGTTTGAAACAGCAATCAGATTAAACTAGTGGGTTTTTTTGTGTTTTTTTTTTTTACTTTCAATGATTTCTGGGCAGCGAGGTTGGAGCACTGGTAAAAGCTTGGACTCTAGAATCGTATTGCATGAGTTCAAATCCCCAAAACCATTACATTCACTCTCAGCTGTCTCTGGCAAATGAGGCTCGGTTAACTCAGGAGAGTAATTCATCTAGGGGAAGGGCAACACTGATTACAAAAGCCAATGGTTATAATGAGAACATACAAATGGCCTTGTGCCTAACTTAGGTTGGTGCTCAACCAAGTAAATATATATATACATATATTAAACTGTAGAGTAAGGTTGCCTATATTTATAGTTAAAGAGCTCAATATCAGTAATAGAGCGTGTGTACTAGATAAGCTTAGACACGAGGTCAACAACCTTCGGTGACTGTCAGTTTCCTGCCTGGTCTGACGACCGCGCAGGCGAGAAACTGAAAGTCACCGAAGGTCGTTAACTCTGTGTCTACACTTATCTACTAAATATACATATATATATTCAGACAGGTCCCATTGAAGAGTACCTTGATTCTCCTTTTCAGGATTTTCCTTTTTGTTTTCTAACAAGATTTTTGGTTGAGGGGTCTAGAGTTCTTATATACTCCCCTAACTGTCCGAACGTTTTCGGTTAACCTAGACCATCTTCAGGGTACTGGTGTTCCGTTTTTGTTGTATGAAAACGAAAACAGAAAGGAGAATCAAGGTACTCTTCAATGAGACCTGCCTGAATTACGACATTCTGCCACGATACACTCAACTTAAAACATATATATATATATGTGTATTTATTTTTTTCTTAATTTCCTTTAAAGAATTGTTTTCTTGTCAATTTGTCTCTACTGTATGATAACAATGGAATGAAAGAGCATGCGTCTTTCTCGTTTAATTCCTAATAATTAATGATAATCACTTTAATCTACTTAGCATTTATTGATGCAATTTTGATTGATGTTCAGATTTAAATTTGTTGATATTTTTATGTCACAAAATGTCATTTTATTTCTTATTTTTCTTCAAGCACAATAGAAGAAAAAAAAAATCTAAATATTTCTGAGACTAATAAAATAAGAATTTGGGTTTTCACATTCAAATTAGGCTTATTTTTGTAACTTTATTTTTTCCAAATTAATACAGGGTTCGTACAGACTTGAAAAGTCCTTGAATATTGAGTTTTGCCTTGAAAAGGCCTTGACAATAGTATTCTTTATGCTAGGAAAATTTGTGCTTAATATCAAAAATAAAATTGAAATAAATACAATTAAATATTTTTGACTATCAAAAATGAAATAAAAAAAATACGTTTGTCTGTAATTGGCATTATACTATTTATTTATATCAGATTTATTTCTGTAACTTTTAATGAAAGCATCACTTGTTTTTATTTCAAAATATGTTTTAAAGATAGCTGTCATTGAACTAAGGGCAATAACTCCGTTTTGTGTTGAAGTGGACTTGTCCTGTTGTCAGTTACAAAGATTTTTGGCTTTATTATATCATATATCATATCATTATTATATCATTGTTCGTATATCAAATTTTGCCTTGAAAATGGATGTTGGAAATCTGTACGAAGCCTGTAATAAATTGAATGAATATATGCCAATAAAAGAATTGTACAACTGTTCTTTCTTTTCTCACCAGGTTGCAAGTAGAAAACTTAAACAAAAAAGAATTATAATTTAATTGTCAAATAATTTTAATTTTGTTCAATTTGGTTAATGTTGGAAAATTATTCTTTTTCTTTGTTTTTTTTGTTGATATTTTTGTTTTTTATTCCCAATCTAAAAGTATTACCAATTAAATAACTTGAAAGACTTATTCAGCAATACCAACTCTAACGAAATCCTACAAGTCTTAAAAGAAATAAGACTATACACCAAAATCTAAACCTCCCCATTCTGTAAAAACAAAGATAATCTATACCATCGATCAATATATATCTAAATCCCTTTCCAAAGAAAAAGTTCCCCTTATAAAACTCATATACCTATACCCAAAGATGATCCGGCATTAAATGACCTATAATGGTTGATATGCCGTTAAACAAATCAATCTAAATCAAAAATCAAACTCGCAGTTGATTTATTTAGTAATGATTTTTATTGGCGGACCGTTGTCCTCATCTTTATTGGTGTTCTTACACTACGTTTCGGCCAACTCGTCCTCGGCCTTCGTCAGGTGGTTAACCGCGACCTCGTAGTTGGGCGAAACAGTGTAATAACACCTGTAAATAAGATGAGGACAACAGTCCACTAATAAAAAATCAGTACTAAATTGTGAAGCCTCATCTCAATAAAATTCCTAAGTAAATATAATTGATGACAATGACCAGAATTTTTTTTTTTTTTTTTTAGATCTGAAAAGAAAAGAAAATATTCTTTTTATAAATTGGATTTTAAAATCTTTTTTCTTTTTTTTTTTTCTCTCTTTGATTAAAAAATTAACAAAAAATCTTTCTCCTTCTCCTGCTTCTTCTTTTCCTTTTTTTTCCTCTTATTAATTAACCCTTTGGATCCTGACTTAGCAAAATTACCAACTAGCCAATCAGAACCATTCTATTAACCCTTTGGATCCTGACTTAGCAAAATTACCAACTAGACAATCAGAGCCGTTCTATTAAACCTTTGGATCCTGACTTAGCAAAATTACCAAATAGCCAATCAGACCCGTTCTATTAACCCTTTGGACCCTGACTTAGCAGAATTACCAACTAGCCAATCAGAGCCATTTCATAAGTTGATCATGGAGGACCGAAATATCGGCTCTGTCATATTTTGCCTTGTGTTGCCTGGGCCGATATATCGGCCCTTAAGGGTCCAAAGGGTTATACAAAAAAAAAAAAAGAGAGAAAAAAAACTATAATTTTAACTTTCATAAATTTAAAAAAAGAAAGAATTTTTTTTTTTTTTTTTTTTTGTGACCCTGAAAATAAAAAATCATTTTTTTTTGTTATTTGAACCGAGTCTGAGACATTCAAAAAGTCGTTAAAAGCTGCCGAGTAAACCTCAAAAAAAACAAATGGGTCTTCTTGCCATTACATATTTCCCTCTTCTACTACTGACAGGAAGACAAATGGTATGGAAGCATGATGAAGGTGGTGGTGGTGGTGATGTTAGTGGTGGTGGTGGCAGCCCTCATTTGAGACCCTCTGCGGATTCGGCACCACCTCTTTATATTTGCAAATTCCTCATTTCGACTCTGGGTGAAGAGTGTGGCCAATGCTTTGCTTCTCGCTATCAACTGAAGAAGCACAAAAGTGTTGAGAATCACCATCAAGGAAGAGGGCGGCCTAAGAAAAACTGAAAACAAAACCTTCTTTAGGGGCCAAAAAAAAAATGTTTGTTTATTATGACACTGCAAATTTGAGTTGAATAGGGGAAAAAAAAGGTGCGGAGCTATTTCATTATATTTGTTTAGGAATTTATTGAGATGAGGCTTCATGATTTTTTAGTAATGGTCTTTATTAGCGGACTGGCTGTTGTCCACCATCTTTTTAATAGGTGTCATGACCTATTTTTTGATTGCCGGGGTTGCAGTTACAAGACTCAGAATTCCTATGGGTCCTGAGGTGGCGGTTAAACCACCTGACGCAGGCCGGAGGAAGAGTTGGCCGAAACGTAGTGTATTACAGGGCTCTACATTGCGAGTTATTTTTCCAAGTGGCGACTAAAAATAATAAAACACTTATCTTTTGGCGACT
>JAYKTE010472299.1:0-10171 GCA_036873565.1 Xipholeptos notoides | reverse complement strand
GTGTGTGTGTGTGTGTGTGTGTGTGTGTGTGTGTGTGTGTGTGTGTGTGTGTGTGTGTGTGTGTGTGTGTGTGTTGTGGGGACAGAGGGGAGTCAAATAAAGTTATTCAAACTGAAAAAACAACATTTTGAAAATAATCGAAAAGTTAAACATTGAGAAATTATCTTGTACAATGATTTTCTCAGTCTGATCCAATCGAAATGAATATTAAACTACGCTAAATTTTGTATTTTACAAAAAAAAGCCTCGAATAATAAACTACTCTACTATTTGTTTGGTTTATATGCATGTATGTTTACCAGATTTGACAACACCGTTTTTATTAGGTATAGTATAGTATCAATATTCTTTTGTAAGATGCTCTCTGTTGCTTTAAAGTCAACTATGGTACTAGTGTGTATACCCGTTAAAAATAATCGGTTTTAATACTACAGGGTTGATAAAAGAGTTTGAATAAATAAATAGCACGAGAAAATGAAATATAATTATTTGAATGGATTAAGTAGAAACCATAATTAATGAAAATATGCAAATATTAATGAGAATATTTGACTTTTGTGTATGGTAGAATTATAGATAAATTTACTTGATGACTAAATAATAATCCGTTAAATCAATTCAGGTTTTGATTCTGGTATTTAATTCTCAAGAAAGAAGCATACACCAACAAACTTCTAAATAAAAAACCTCACAGATATTATTTGGTTTGATAAAATAAATATAAAATTATGGTGACCCTGGATCAGGGGTAGGCAAACTTTTCCTAACTGTGTTCCGACTTAAGGTTACAAATTATTCACAGTGCCAACAACACATGTATTTTTTATACAAGTCCAGTTCAATATACTTATTTTACAATATATTTCATTTTCATATTATAATATATTCAATAATAAGTAGGGCTATGACATTAAACTTTCATGAAAGAATATTCTTACTACAGACATGACTATTTTGCGATTTTACAATTTCTTTTAATTCTGTAGTTATTCTTAATAACTTCAGAATTAAAAGAAATTGTAAAATTGCAAAATAATCACGTAACAAGTACAGCTGTGACAATATTCTTTTATTAATAATAAGTAAAGTTGTCAACAACATCAAAAGACATGAAGTTCCTTAAAAGATTTTTTTTATTTTTTATTATTAACTGATTTACAACAAAATTCATACAAAAAACTTGAAGCGTCTGCTGAGTGCCATTGGAAATTGCTTGGCATACCAAGTGTAGCACGCGTCCTCTAGGTTGCCGACCCTTGCTCTAGATTATATCCATGGGCAAATTTGCCATAAATGGAATAAGATTTAAACGATTTGGCATAAAGCACTTGGGGAAATAATTTAGAGTCAGTTATGGATGAAATTTACTGGTCTATTCTCATGTCTCAGTTTATTTATTACCAGGTTGAATTAAAATACATGTTATGAAATTATTTGTGTACACAAATTATCAATTCTCATCTCAAGGATTCAAAATGGATAATTGTTTTTAGATTATATTATTTTATCTCTACCTTTTGTGTTGTGTAGTTATTTCTGATTATATCTACTTACACAGAAATTATTCTGAGTAATGAACAATATTGAGAATTTATATTACAAGGGTTGTTCCAAAATTAATGCCTCCTATATTTTTTATTCAACCCGAATAGATCAGAAGGGATTGAAAATCGCATCGTTATGATGACTTTCATGACCTGAAAGTTTCACAGATTTCGATTCACAACTTTGCCTTGATGTTGTTGATAACAATGTATAAAATCTAAATAAAAGAATTTTCCCTTTCGGGAAGCAATAGTAATAGCAATTATCTAGCTCACGCGTCAATCAACATATATAGCAAGCAGGTAGAGAACGATGTTAAAGTATCTCTGTAAACTAAACCACTCTTCTACATTGAATCAGACACCCTCCAACGCTGATTCGACCAGACCTACTGATCAAGGTGCAAACCTCCTACTTCAATAATCTACTCCAGTTACACTTTTACCCACTTGAAAAACAACCCAACAACGAAAAATTCAAAACTGACCTGCGTGAATAGTGGGGAAAGTTTCAGGCTTAGATCCTACTCTGCATACAATTGTATCATCAGTCACCGGCTCCACAATAATGCATGGAGTATCTAGAAGATAAATTACGAAAAAAACAAAACATTATTATCATCCTCATCATCGTCAAATATGACATTAACAACCGCAGTAAATATGTATTTAGTGCAAAAAAAGTATCATTTATGGATTTCATTATTTTGTTATATACTGATTTAAAACTATAAAATAACTTTTGGTTGAACTCTAAAATTTAAAAAAAATAGTTTTCAATATTCAAGCGAGTAACTGCAATATTCAAACTTGAATAACTTTAGAATATTCAATGGAAAACTTGAATCATAAAAATCCAATTTGAAAGTTACATTCAAAAGATATAATAAATAAATGTATGTATGTATGTATGTATGTATGTATGCATGTGAGTAAAGTTTGAAAAACGAGTTTCATTTGTCCTTTAGTTATGGTCTATGCAATATGGAATGATTTGAATGTATGTTTGAAAGGCATCAAAACTTCCCAAAGGCAATGGCCTTTTTTATTTATTTATTTGTTTATTTTATTGTTTGTCCATATATTCATTAGCAACGTTCATTGTTTCATTAAGAAACTTTTAATTAAACTTTTTTTATTTGTATTATTTTATGTGTGAAACGTCTCGTTAATTGAATTTATTTTTGTTACACAGCAATAATATTACTGTTTTGTAGCATTTTTGTTTTACCTCCAACAAAAACACGGGCCTTTTCTGTTGTTTCATCGAAGTTTTTGCCTTTGATGGTCAGCAGTGTTCCCCCCATTATACTGCCTTCTTTTGGGAAAACGGACGATATTTCTGGAAAAGAGAAAAAAAAAGAATAAAAGAAGAATTATCAATAATTATCACAAAGAATTAGTGATATACAATTTCAGAACCATCAAAACCATTGGCAGAAACAAATCAATGTTTAAGTACTATCTAAACAACAATCAGTGAGCCACACGTGTGATTCGAGAAGATTAATTTTTCTTCTATTGCTCCACTAGTTTCTGATGGCAGGGGAGATCAGTCATTTTAACTTTCCCATTGATATTAGCTTAAAACAAATTAATCATAAACGCCACAGAAAAGGATGATTTTGCTATGTTTTTTAAAATAAGTTTACGATTATGTTAGGTAACTTACCTGCATACGTTTGGAATAAATATATTTTTCCCGCTGAACTGCGCTTCAACAACTCATGCCTTGTCATAGATCTAATAGAATTAAATAAGTGAATAGATTATTATAAAGAAAAAAAGGAATATGAGAAAATAGGAAAAAATGGGTCAATTGAAATTCAACAAAAGTGCCGCTGTTCAACTTTTGGTTTGATAAATAAATAAACATGAGTATGCGATTTGAATAACTATCATTTTTAGTATCCTTCAGTTTTCACCAGATAAATGATGTATTAAACTGGAGTAATCGGTAATATGAAGACCCGAGAATAAACATCTCTACTCAGAGTAAAAACAAACGTAGAATTATCGAAGCTTGCTTATTATCTCATTTAAATACAATTCTACAAAAACCAGGGTTTGGCAACTTAGCGGCAATCTGCCGACTGAAAACCAAATCGAATTTTACATGTATCAAATTTCAAGAAATTACACCAAAAACCGACAAAATAGTTTGAGGGTCTGTAGTAATGATACTTTTGAATAAGTCTTTCAATAGTAAGCTGTAACAGTACGTAAAACACACAGTCTCACACAGACACAAAGTTCCATCTATATATTATTTAGATTCGAAATTTTCATCATTTTAATAACTATTAGACATGGTAAAAATACATAAAATGAGTTTTGAACATTTTTTATTATTATGTCATGAGAAAAGATAATTAATTTATGGAAATCCTGGAAATTTTATTAAAATAGATATTCAATTGTAGAACACTTTGCATATAACAATATTATTGACTATCAAAACTGCAAATATATGTTGACACTAATAAAACTATATCAATACATTTTATCTTCTCCTTTAAAATATTGTTTTACATACCCACTCTTATCTCTTAAAAATGAACTGATATTGCAACCAAAATTATTTTATAACATCAAGTTCATTGATAACAACTCAAAACCTTTTTATGAATATTTTCATATTATAAAATAAAATTACAATATTTCTTACCTTCCAAAAGGTCCACTAACCAGGAAACTTATATTAAAACTTCCTATTAATGAAAATAGAAAATAATTTAGTCAGGGTAACTATGTTTTACACCAAAGGTAGAAATAGAGAGGCGTTTTTATATCTAAAAAAATTAATTTAATTTTTCATGTATCAACTCAATGAAATTAAGATATTTAATATTAAGTCAGTAATAGGCACGATTTTCCCACACCAAGAAATTATACAATTGATTAACTAGAAATCAGAGTATGATTAAATTATTTTAAATCATAAAAGTGTAAGTAAACATTCAAGTGAACAAAGAGAAAGATATTTTTCCACGACTAACCATTATTAACAATCTAAATATTTATAGAACGTGATTAGATACATCAAATTTCAAAAAGGGTACCTTTTATTAAGAAGAACTGATTTTATATATAAGAGTAGCTTTTGGAACAAATTTAATAGCACCCTCCCTGTAAAACGACCAAAATTAATGCCTCCTATTTTTTTTTTAACTTTTTACTAAAAAAAAAGAGCAAAAAAACTATTAAATCGAGAGACCTTTTGTGCTTCAGAATCTAATTTTCAACTTAGTCACTACCTTTCTCAATTCACTTTTGCGATGAACGAGGCGGTCCATTTTCGCGGCTAGTGCATGCTTGGTACTTACATCTGTGTCACCAGCCTGAAATCGACGATCCGATCTCCTAACTATACTGACATAACTACATCGGCTTCGTAAACATTCACCAGGCTCCTGGGAATGTTAATCAGTTAAATATTTTTTACGTGGAGTAATTCAATGACACAACTCTGCTTCTGACGCACTTCCATATTTCATAGAGTCTCACACTGTCAATATCTGCAACAGGGAAATTAAACTTTCAGGTCATGAATGCACAGGCTCAGTTATTATAACAATGCTATTTGGAATCCCCTATAATGTATTCATGGAGGAATAAAAACAATAGGAGGCATTACTTTTGGAACTCCACTTGTATTTGTGAATGTTATAATCTTTTGTTCCACTAATCGTCTATGATTGATTAAAGTAAATTGATTTGATTACTGTAGATAACGACCAATTAATGAGAAATTATAAACTCGGTGATTAGGAACAGCGGCCAATTTATCCATCTGTCCATCCTCTATGAAGATAACTCTAACTGAAAGTTTAGTGGAGGAAAGAAAGCCGAGAGGCGAGAGGGATGATATAAACTAAGCAGGAGAACAGATGCAAGAGAAGCCTGGCAATAACTGGGGACTTCGGTTCTATGTAGGGGATTATGCAATACAGTTTATCTCAATTCTCCTCTTTGGTTGGTCCATCTTCTACACCATTAGGTATAAATAGAATCATCTGCATCTTAACGATCATATCCCACAGCAATTAGACCAAAATATTGTAACATATACGAAAGTAGGCACATAAAAAATGGCCTTGTATCGAACTTGGGTTGGTGCTCGACCAAGTAAATATCATATATGAAAGTAGAAAAAGAATGGAAAAGGGTAGTGTTGATTGTACTCATATAGAAGTAGACGAGCAATCAGGGAGATTAAATAAATGACATTTTAAATAAAAGAAATTAACAGGTAATTTTGATCACTCACCTATAAAAGATCCCTGTTGCTTACAGTACATATATCCCCAGTTATGGCTGGTTAATTCTATGCCATAGCTGTCAAAAGAATTAAAATATACAATTAAATGTATTTAGAATTCACCACGAAAGAAAATAACTTTTGAGAACAAGATCAGTAAAATTGGAAAAAATTTCATAGTAAATTTCCAAACCTCAACTACCAAATAATGCGAGAAAAGTAGTCAAACTTAGGAGGTGAGAGTTAACACACACACACACATCTATATGTGTTTGTGTGCGTGTGTATATATGTACTTTTATAAATAAACTATTTATATATATGTATGTATATATGCATATATGTATATAATATGTTTTAAATAATGTTTTAAATATTTTAACTTCTGTTCAAGTTATTGGAAGACCCTACACATCATAAGTGAATAAACCGTTTATTTTTAAAATAACGCTAATATATAATTTGGTTGTTCCCATGTAGATCAAGAAACCATCAGTGGAACATAACCGGGATTGAACAAACGAACTTAAACTTAGAAAACAGACTCTTAATCGATTGAGCTACAAAGCCCAATTTATATTTCTTAAAGTTATTTTTAGTATGTCAACTCTGTTATGGAGCTACGATACCGTTTTTACTCATTTCCGTTTTTCATGCAGAATTACGGTTTAACAACGTGCATATCTATAATGGAAATTTATATTGTCTGAATGTAATTTCCATTATAAATACACATGTACACACACATACACGCACACACACACACAAATACACATACACACACACACACATATATATATATAATTATTGAAGAATATAAAATAGACCGTGAAATATCTTACAATGTATCGTTTTTGAGGTCTTTTAATTCACATGTGCTGCCTCCACTGTAGATTCTGCAATGAATGGTACAATATAAATTAGCTGTTTTAACTCAGTTGAATGATTTATTCGTTTTACTTAATTGAGATAGAAGTAAATAAATATCTACAAAAACGTATGCAGATAATATGTTTTTGTAAAACCACGAAAAAACATTTTCCTTGTTTCTGTTATTTATTTGTTAGAACGAATACAAATAATAACCAAATTAAATTTTCTTTCGGTTTTTCCACGATTTGAGATTAAGTTTTTTTTCAGAATTTATCTCAGAATTTTATTTCTTTTAATTTGATAGACTTGTAACATTATTGCTGGTTTTTTACAATAAACATGTGATAATTTGCGTGTGCGCACTTGGCGGTCATGAAAATTTGAACAAACAGAATAAAGGACTTGAAAAGTTCGCGGATTAAAAATTAGCACAGCGATTTTGTTCGGGGGCAGCATATATAAGACAAAAAATAGATTTTCACTCTCGGAGTGAAATAAAATCATTTCCTATTTTTAAAACAGTCTTGTTTTCTCTCTTCATTCAGTTTTTCTCCTAATTCATTAAACACAACAAACACCAGTTTCATATTGTGTTTCTTTTTTACCACGGCACATCAACGTTAAAAACTTGAATATCTTCAACATTTGACGTCAAGTTCATCTTAAAATTGTAATCAGCTATCTTTAATTCGATATTCAGTTTTTACAACCATAACCTTTTTTTCAAATATGAAGATAAAAAATGTTTTTATTGAAATTTATTTTGAATTTGGAAAATTATATATATATATTTTTTTAATTAAAGCATTTTAAATGGTTTCATTTAAAACTGTTTAAATCAACAGCAGGTAACGATTTTAATTCGTTAAATATTTTTTTGAGAAAGAAAAAAATGGCTGACCTGAGAATTGAATCTTGTCTTCCATTTAAAGCTGGACCTAAATTGCCACCGAAACGTGTTGTGTAAATGCGACCTGATATTTTTGTCATGGAACCTGAAATTACGACGTAAAAGTAGATACCGATAAGCTTAAATCGATTGATTCAGCATAAACATTTAATTAGATCGAAACAATTGTGTTCAATAATAATATATATTGATTTTATATTTTTATAATTTTTGTGTGGGGGGTGTTTGTGTAACGTATATTCAATTAGTCATATTAAATAAAATTCTAATTTTACCTGGGGGACCGGAAATTGGACTTAGATCGTGAAGGAGTGGAGTGTAGTGAGTCCATACCTGAAAAATATGAAGTTGTAAAATAAAAGATTGTGAAATGTAAAAGTTTTTTTGAAATCTAAATATGTATATATCTCTCTTTTTTAAATATGTATATTTTCTTTCTTTTTTTTATGTAAAAAAACAGGGCATTTTAGGGCAAGTGTGTTGAAATGGTGTTCAATGCTCAATCGGACATTTGTAGACCCGCCGTGCTTTCAAAGTCAGGTATTGAAAATATGTTTTATATTTTAGAATACACTAGCAGCATATCCTGACGTCTTGTTTTTCTAATTAGTACCCAATTTAGTTGAATAAATTCATAGCTTCTCAGTAAGAACTTGGCTTTTGTTAATCTTGGAATTTCAAAGCAAAACACTTTAACCAATCTCTTCTAATAAACGGTTTTATTCTTTTTCTCCACACTTTTTTGTATTATTATTATTATCATTATTATCAGCATTATTATTATTATTATTACTATCATTATCATAATTATTATTTATCCATTTATCTATCTATTTATTTTTTAACTAGCAGCATAACTCAGTGTTGGTCATGCAACTCAGAAAATTTAGGTTTGGCCAAAAATTAGAAAAACACTTAACATTTTTGACGCAGCAGCTGCATTTTTCCAACGATTTTTATGACTGGGCATTTAAAATGTGCGCTAAAAATGTCTATAGATATGCAAATTATCGGAAGAAAACGAGGTTTATAAATGAGAAAATCAACAAAAATACTCAAACTGAAGACACCATTCGGCGAAAATTCAACAATAACTTCCACACCATGCAGTACATTTTCATAATCGAACAATCATCGTTGTTTTTTCTTTACATCAGTGTATGAATTTTGTGATGATCAAAGAACGTTTAGGTATCTATTTGGGCGAAAGATTGCAAAAAATTAACCGTCTATGGGAGGGAACACAAAATGACCTTAAAGCGACAAAAGTGTGCGTTGACTTGATTTAACTGTCAATCTATAGAAAAGTTGAATGTGGTAGCTTAAAAAAATAGGCGCCTGCATAGAGAAAAACATGTCACAAACACTAACAGGGAGACAGATTACCTTTTATATAATAAACTCTTAATGTTCTCTTTTAGCCTGAAGCTATGAACAAATGAAAACACGATCATATAGTCACGAATCAATGGCTGTGCGAGGACATGATTCTAATACTTATCTAATAATTGAGATAATAACTTTAATGGACTTTTATCACTATATTTATAAAACTCTAGAGTGTATGTTCCACTTAAAAAGACGTATTTTCGCAATATTTCAGTGGTAGTTCTAGATATTTGACAAATGTAACTTTGTTCCCCACTCCAATTTAAGCATTGTTATTCAAAAGAACATTACGTAGTGACTGCATGAATCGCTATCCGGTTTACCATGGCACATTTTATCGTCAGGAATAAGTTCGCCATCAACAGAGATACGAATTAGGTAGCGCCCTTGAGGCATTGGCCTGAAATAAGAAAGAAGCCAAGGTAAAAATAGTATTAGTTTATTTCATTAATTAATTAAAACAATAAAAACAAAGACGGGAGACACATATGAATTTCAGTAAAATAAAATTAATTTGCGCATGCTCCAACCAATAAGTAAGTTATGAAGAAAAAATGAACTTTAGATAATTTTGTTTGTTGTTGTTAGAGAGGATATGGGGATTCATAACTTTCCCAATGATATTAGTCTCAATGCGAACGTAAAGGGAATGACAGAGATTCGAACACGCGTATTACAATTCTATGTTTGACCGCCTATCCACTGCTTCAAGTGGACCCCCCTTTCAGATAATATATACGAGGGTAAATCAAAAGGTTCTAAGACAAATGACATAGACTGAAGCTGAGTGGAAATAGAGCAACAACATTTTATCAAGAAGGAATCTGGCAATGAAACATCGCTTGCAGAAATGTACTGAGTTAAATGGATCTTATGTAAAAAAAAATAATTTTACAACTTCCATAAAGATTTTCATCAATTCGTCTCAGAACTTTTTGATTTACCTCCGTCCGGTTATATATATATATTTAATTAATTCCCGGCGAGAAAATTAATCATATTAGTCAACTAGAATACAAGTAAACACTGGACAGCTGCTCTGTGTTACCTTGCGTTTCATTCGACTATTATCAATTTTTTTCGTCACGGAAAATTTATGAAAAAAAGTATATATATATATATATATATATATGATAGCTCTCCGTCGATTTCGACGATGAGGGTCATCAAACCATGCTTGGTCGTCAGACGGCC
>JAYKTE010472189.1:0-10171 GCA_036873565.1 Xipholeptos notoides | reverse complement strand
AGGTGAAGGGTAACACTGATTACAAAAGCCAGGGATGAGCACATAAAAATGGCCTTGTGTCAAACTTGGATTGGTGCTCGACCAAGTAAATATCATACTCTTTCTGATGGTATTAACCCAAATGTTAACATAACAGGATGACTGGGATTCAAATTCGTGTATAACAATTCAAAAGTTTGAATGATAATCCACTGTCCCCCGATCTGTAAATGGTATATATTGTTAAAAAAACATCTTTAAAATAAAAACTGATATAATTGCATTGTCTGTTTAAGAAGAAAGTGATGGTAACATTAGAAGATCTGTAAATGATGTAAATTATTCAAAGATCATCTTTAAAATAAAAACTGATACTGAATATATCAATAATTGACAATTTTTTCAAAATTAAAAGTAACACCTGAAAAAGATCAGAGACCACATCAGTTGAAACATTGTTTATAATGAAATAAGAACAAAACTCTGAACAATATAAACAACACAACTTAACAAAATTGAATGAAATTTGAGTGAAATATAGATGCATATATAAAATATTGAAGATGAAAAATAATAATCGAAACAACACTAACTTATAAAACCCTATCTAAAAAACTCAGGAAATTTATCATATGAATGCTTCTGAGTAATCTACATGATATAAAATACGAAAGAAATTCCAAAAGTAATGTCTCCTATCTTTTAATGTTATTTATTTTAAAGTTCAAGAGCTACAAAGATAGTACTGGTACCATTAAAATGAGCAAGAATAGGAAGCATTACTTTTAGAATGTCTCTCATATCAGACCACATCATAGAATGCTATGAAACACAGAAACAAATATTAAACAATAAAGATGAAAAGAAAAATCCTGATAATCTAGATAATAATAGATATAAAGCCTTCTCTCAAAAATTAAGATAAACAAAGAAACATTGTGGATAAAATGATAAAGATGAGAAGAAAAATCTAAATAATGCTAAATTAGCATAATCTCTTTTCCCGAAAATTGTAAAAAATAAACTATATTTATAAATCTATAAAGATGCTAAGAAAATTCCAAATAATTTAGATAATGCTAAAATCAACGCGCTTCCAAAAAATCATAATGAATAAATATTGTGTATAAAATAAAAAAGATGAGAAGAAAAGTTCAAGTAATCTATATATATATACTAAATAAGCATTAGCTCTATTTCCTAAAATCAAAATAAATAACCATTAACTCTCTTTCCCAAAATTAAAATAAATAATCTGTAATGTTGAGAAGAAAAGTTGAAACGACCAAAATATTATTTGACATCCCTCAAATTGAAGCAATTAATTACCTGAATCTATCAGCCTGTGACAATTAACTTTAATGTGTGTATTTACCTGCAACCAACTCTCATAACATGATCTTTTTCTATGAATATCTGTTTTCCCTAGATGACTATTTATTGCATTCAAATAATGCAATATAAAAATCAAAGTATAATAATAAAAGAATATTGTTAATAAGAACTGTGGTATTCAAACTGTTGATAGTCATAATTCAACATCAAAGATGAAACATTCAGAAGAGTACAAAATTAATTTCATTTAAACAGTGTATGCAGTTAAAGGCGCCTTCAAGGGATGGAAACAATTCGAACCATTGTATATGAAATTAAATCACACAAGGCGAAAGTAAGTGTTCTAACCACAGTCAACTCTATTTCTCTGAATTTATAAATCACAAATGTAATTTTCTGTTTGTCTGTCTATCTGCCTTCCCTCATTTTTCACTCTTCACGCTCAGTTGAAAATCAAACTCTCTATCTATCATCAATAACCATTTCTCTGGTTGTGGTTATGGCAGAAAATATTTTTTTAAATATATTTTTTTTTTCACTGATGGACACTAAGATTTATGGGCAAAACACTGCTTCTCAAGTTTATGAACAGGAAAATGTTAGGGTTATTAATCATGAATATATACTCAAAATATATTGATTGCTTGTTTATTTTTTTGTTGAATTTGTTTTGCCATTTTTTTTGGTCATTTAATACCAAGAACAATCATTTTTATTAAACATCCTTTAGGCTTGGTTTTTTCATGGCATAGCGAACTAATCGGTCATTTAATGTCGAGGACTATCATTTTGGATAAAGGTATTTTTCTTGGTTTATTGGTTTTATCCTTCTATGGCATATCCAGCTTTTCAGTCATTTAATGCTGAGAACAATCATTTTTGCTAAAACATCTTTTTTTTTACATTTTCTTTTGTCTTTTTATGGTATATCAACTTTTTCGGTCATGTAATGCAGAGAACAATTATTTTTTCAATAAAGTTTTTTTTATGAACATGTCGTTCTGATAGGAACTTGTTTTTTAGAATCCTTGAGATAAGGCTTGATAATTTGCATATTTATTATGTGGATTATGGTTCTCATCTTTGTATCTGTTAAGTTTACTGCAGTTTGGATAGTTTTTTCAGACTTTATGCATTTGCAGGCAAAACTAAAAGTAAATAAAGTGATTAATTATTTATATCCAACACTGGCTTTGTCAAGTCTCGCTCTCTCTCTCTCAGGCAGTCCGTCGGTTTCGATGATGACCTGGAGGTCAGTCAGTGCCTGTGCCAAAGATGCGACACGAGTCCGATCGGAGCTCCAAAACACCGGTCGCAGATGTGACAAAGCCAGTGTAATCAACAAGTATTGATATGCAAAGTGTAAAATATTAGTAGGTTGAAGTTACTGAAGAGATTTGTTTTCAGTTATAGAACTGAAATTTGTTTTAGAAATTTATTGGAAAAAAGGAAATAATTAACTATTTTGAGATTAATTAAAATTGTTTTAGCAAAATTATTTCAGTTATTCTTTGAACAATAGGATTTGAAAACATATGAGAAAAAGAAAAGGGGGAAAAACAGATAGGTAGCAAAATGTATTGGACAAAAGGTTTTAATTGCTGGTGCTGCCCAGGATAAGCTCCTTCTCTCACTTACAGATCTTTTACAGTACCCGATAAATAAAGAATGAGAAAATAATCTTATAAAAAAAAATTATTTGTTGTTTCTATGTCACCATATGGGTCTGCTGGCTAGACAAATATCATGCTTAGATCTTTTGTTAGTTGAAGAATTCAAGAAGCAGGAGAAAACTCTTGTATTCCCTAAAAAAGCTACGGTGGTACAATGCTAGTGTTTATATTAAGGGAAAACATTAAAATCAGAAACATGAAATGATAAGTCTTGAATATCAAAAACAAAAGCATTAATAACAAATACAATGAAAGGCATGAAAATATAAATCTCAATTACTAACAACCCTATTGTCATTATCTTCATTAAGATTTCACAGAAATGAAATAATTCTTATTTTTATTTTTATTCAAATTTTCTAATTCTACTCTCAAGCACAGATAATTCATTTTGCATTTAATGACATCTGCATGAAAATATCCAAAACAATTACAAGTTTTCCTTCCAAAAGAAAAAGGAAAAAGAAAAAATTGCTTACATCAAATAATTAACAAATAATTAAGTTCAAATTTTCTGATTCGTGATTTTTGAAAATTGGAAATACTAATAACAACAACAATAAACAAGTTCTCAAGCAAACACCTAGAAGGGAAAGAAAAAAAGGCAGAAAAAAGGAAGGAACAAAGGAGAAAGAAAAAAAGAAAGAAATTTAAGAAGTTATAATTAAAAGAATTGATAAATATTTCAATCCATAAGAAAGAATGTAGTAATGATAAGAAAGAAAGAATGCAAAGGAAAGACAAAAAAAATGATGAAAAAAAAAGTAAAAACGAGAGTAAAGGGAGGAAGAGAGAAAAAATAAAGAAAAAAGAAAAGAAAGAAAGAAAGAAAGAAGTGATAATCAAAAATTTGATAAATATTTCAACTCTGAAGAAGGAATGTCAGAATCATGGAAAGAAAGAAATATAATAGAAATAAGGAAAAAACAAAGAAAGTAAATGAAAGAAAAGACAAAAATGAAAGAAAAATAAATTATAAAGAAAAGTAAAAAGACAAAAAAAGAAAAAAAGAAGAAAACAAAAAAACACAAGAGAAAAGTCAATAAACCCAAAAGAATAGAAAAATATTTTAAATCCAGAAAAAGATAGCAAGGAATTATAGGAAACAAGAAGCAAAGACAGTAGTAATTGTATGTTTAAGAAATAAATGATTCATTAATTATTGTAGAAATACTAAGAAGAAGTTTTTTATAATAATTTACAAACAAGAAATGTTGAAGGAACTCTGAGCTATGAATGTTTAAAGACCATGGAAGCCTAGAAATCACAGTAAAAAAAATGTTAAGATCTGAAAGGAAATCCATGATTCTTGATAGAATAATTGTTAGACAACCCTCTTTTAGGGCTTCTTCTGGTTTTCTTGAGGGCTTCCTTGCTGTCATAGTAAGCAGCTGGCTATTGTCATCTTAGAGAAATCATAAACCAAAAGTGATCTTAGTTGCAATAGTGGAGAGACAAGGATTTCTTTTTTTAACTTCACAAGTTTAATGTTATTGCTGATGCTTATCCGAAATTGTGACTTATTGTGTAGTGGTTCTAGTGCTCTAGATGACATTCACTGCTGTGCTTAGCAACACTGTGCCCCCCCCCCCAGAATGTGCCTTGCAGCCCTTCTACCCACAAAATTCAACTTGCACCCCAGCAAGATACTGAAGGCTTCTACCAGAGATATTTAGATAGATAGATAGATAGATAGGCAAAGAAAAAGAGAGAGAGATGGGTTGATAGATATATATATTTCAACATACCAGTATGATAATAATTTTCCAGTTAATCCTAATAATTATTTTGTTAATTTTTTCATTACAATAGATTTGCAAAGCCAAGGAGCCTTGTGGCTCCTAGGGAACTTACAAGATCTGCAGGGCCCCTAAGCACAGCCCTAGTGACATTGATCTGGAATATATGGGTTCAACACTGGCAATATTCAGAAATAAAAACTTCAGATACTTAACATAGATTGATTTTAGAAATGTGAACAGTCTACCCTTGTCAATTGGTTTAAGGGTTAGGTTTGTAGCTCCTATAAGCTTCTAGATTTTGAGTTATTCTTGAAAAAGCCAAAGTACAACTAATCTCAAATGCTGTAAAGCTAACAAAAGAGATGAGAATAGAAGTCCAAATAATTTCATAACATTGATGGAAGTTTACTGCTGCCGATAGGGACCCAGCACTTCTTTTTGGAGACTTAGACCTTATAGAAACTATATCTCTGTGTGTCTGTTTCTTTACTCTCTTTACTTAGTGTGTAGATGTATTTTTCAAACTGATGTCTTCATCCTTATCATTGTTACCTTCACAACATTTCAGCAGCAACAGATTATGTCATTGAGTTCTTACAGTTCTAAGTGTGCATTAATTTTCAGCTGCCTCGGGGAAATGAGTCTTCTTAACTCGATGTAGTAACTCATCTATGTCTGAAGATAACCTGGGTAGATGAGGCCCGTCAACTCAATCCATCAAAGAGATAGACAACACTGATTCCATAAAGTCTGGAAAAGTAATGATCATGTAAAACTGGCTTTGTGCTTATGTTGTTTCAGTGCTTTATCAATGATATATCATATCTTTAATAAACTGTTCTTTGATTCCTGTGAGTCATTACAGTTAGCTTCACCATATAGAACATATTATACAATTGTATATTTTTAAGTAAAATTTAATTCTATTTTTATAGAATATATATATATGTTTGTAACAAAAGTAAATGTTTTTTGGAAAAAACAACAAAACAAATATATAGTATCTGACACTATAGCATTTATGTTTATCCAAACCATCAGCAGGGTATATAGTTGTAGATCCATATTCGCAGATTTAATAAATAAAATTATAAGATGGAGAGTGGATGTTACAAAGTGTTACTAGCTGTGAATAAATTTTGAAATTGAGAAAAACAAATGCCTTTAGTCATTACCTGCAAAGTTTGAATTCAGCAACATGATATTCAATTTGAAATGGGATTACTAACATTTTTTCTCTCCTCTGATGATGACTTTAATCAACTGAAACATTATAGTGTTGACCTAATACAGTTATATGTGTGTTCTGGTGTTTCCCCCCAACAAAAAAAAGTTTTGTTACACATTGTTGGAATTTATTCTCCAATTTTCCTAATATATATGTGCATATATATATTTACAAATTAAATGACTGATTTAATACATAACAACATTATCAAAGTTTGTGATTCCTAGATATTTCTTCTCAACTTATCAGTAGAACCTATTCAGGCTCAAAACCGAACTCTCAATTTTAGGTTAGGAATGTCTTACCAACAGAGCTAAGACTACTTCTAATACTACAAAGGTCGTTCCAAAAGTAATGCCCCCTATTTTTTTTTATTCCACCCAAATAAATCAGAGGGGATTTCAAATTGTATTTTTATGATGACTGAATCTATGCATTCGTGATCTGATAGTTTTATGTCTCTCTTGCAGATATTCACAGTGAAATATTCTAAGAAAATATGTCATGGACGTCCATTAGAAGCAGAAAAGCATTATTGAATTCTTCCATGCAGAAATAATTGAACCAATCAACATCTACTAGCCCCTGCTGAACATCTACTAATCCAATGCAGTTGATGTCAGTACAGTTATGAGACATGTTTGTAAATTTCAGAGTGGCAACGGAGATATGAGTGACAAGTGCGCTCTAGAAGCAAAAATGGACCCTCTCATTTAATGCTAGGAAAAGTGAATTGAGAAATGGTAGTAACTATGTAGAAAGATAAATTTTGAAGTACAAAGGGTCACTCGTTTCAATAGTACCTATCTATCAACATTTAACTTTCGTGAATATTTATCAACACTTGGTCCGACCACCATGTATATAGTGTGAACATTATCTTGCACTGCATACAAATTGATCATTTTTCTTTATAATAAATAAACAAAGTTGTTGACAAACATCTTGCTATGATGAGACCCATCCAAGAATGAAAAGAGATGTAGAGATGTTACTCTCTTCCAGGACTTGGCCTCATTAAAGAATATCTTGACACTCCTTCAACAAGAACATCAGTTATAATAAACAGTGATCTCTTCCATTATCCGATTATAGAACATTCAAAAAGCTTCAGAAATATCAACCTCCATAGGTATTTAATGCTGAAAGCAATTATTCTAGACCAGTGGTTCTCAACCTTTTTTTATTCTGGGTAGTCCTTTTCGTATCTTCTTGTTATAATGAACAATTTTCTATTTTTCACTAATACAAATTTTTAATTTTTGATTATCAAAGAGGACATAGAGAATTGACTAGAATGTAAAATTATTTCCTATTGTTCTGAAGAGCAAGTACTAACCACTTGGACATGAGCTTTTCTCTTTTAAAGCACCAATAAGTTTTCTTTTATAATCTAAACTATACAAATAGAACTTGGTTCATCTGTGTGTCTATCTGTCTGTGTGTGAGTTTCCTATGAATTCCAAAACAGCTGGGCCAATTTTTTTGAAAATTCACATGGTAGTACTTTATGTGTCTGGGAGTGTTCTTAGATTATTCTTTTCCTCTTCCTTCATCGATCTCTTTCTTCCTCTTTTTTCTCTTCCACATCCCCTCTTTTCTTTTTTATCTTCCTCTTTTTCTCCTTCTCTCTCTTGCCCTCTTTTCTCTCCCTCTCCTCTTTGTTATTCTTATCATTTTCCATCTCTTCTAATTCTACTTTTTTGCTATTCTCTTCCTCTTTTCTTTTTCCTTTCCTTCTTTGCCACTCTCTCCCTCTTCTTTCTCTTTCTATTACTTTTATTTCAAGTTAATGAACTCAAAATGAACAGAAGTCTACTCAGGATGGTGGAGTAGCACACAGGCTTTAGAAATGTAATACATGAGTACAAATCCTAGTTGTTCTGTTATATTCACTTACTGACTAATACTCTTAGGAAAGTTATAAATTTCCATATTCTATCCAGTGGAGTACCACACAGGCTTTAGAATTGTAATACATGCGTATACATTTTAGTTGTTCTGTTATATTCACTTACTGATTAATATCTTTGGGAAAGTATAAATTTCCATATTCTATCCTATGGATTATATAGTCTAATTAATTAATAACTCATGTTATTCTAACAATGTATTGATAAGATAAAGATGTTGATAACAAATGTTTGTTCTTGGCATTAAATGGCCAAAAAGGTTGATATGCTGCAAAAAAAAATCAATCATTCAAATGACTGATTGATATTTGTTCTACTTCTATAGCAATTGCTGTAAGTTACAATTAAATGCTTGAAAAAGGTCCACACTGATTCGAATACTAGATAAATGCAACTTTGAAATGGGTGATGAAAACACTGAAATAAAAAACCTACAGCAAAAGGTTGTTGATGGCTAAAATAGTAAGATAACCTGCCATAGAGCACATAAAGATAACTTTGTTTAAAACCACTTTTCTGTGCTCAATTCAATAAATAACTATTTTTGTTTACTCTAGCCTGAGCACTTAACATAAATTGTATAGAGATATCGGAATAGTGTATTAAAATCCTTGTGTGGGCTATATTATGTCAAAGAATCAAATATTATTTTCAGAATATTTAAAATACCAATAAAATCTCAAAGAAAATATTTTCAGCAAAACATGATTATTCAGAGCCAAACCCATTCCATAATTATTGGGTCTTCTAAGTAGGGTAATATTTTGAAAAATATTTCTCTGTTAATTGGAAATTCACTGTCATGAATTAATCAAGGAATTAAATTTTCTAATTTGTTTTTATTTATTTAATTTTTTGGCTAAAATTCTGAAGTGCTTTTTTTGTCTAACAAATTGCCTCATCAAATTTTTTAAATCATGGAATTTTGCAATCCATTTTGATAAATCCATTGTTAAGTGCTTCTTTATTTTTCTTAATCACTTACAAATCTTCATAACCATTTAATGCTGGAATCATATGAACTTGTTTGTTTGTTTACTTTTACAGCATATCAAACCTTTTAGGTCATTTAATGCTGAAAACAATCATATTTTATAAATATTCTTTTTGAGCATTCATAGTTTCTTTGAATGACACAATATTCACTATTTAATCCTTAGCTGGAGGGAATGTCAGGATTCAACCTTTCCAAGGGTATTAATCCAAATTTGAACATAAACAGATTGCTTTGGACTCAAACTTGTGCACTACGATTTTGAACTCCAACTGCCTTTCCACTGTCCTAAGTGGATTTTTCCTACAATATAAACATAGATTTAAACATATGTAAACTTCATTCTTCTGTGTTGTCATTACATCCAGCTTTTGTTTTCTGAAAACCGGAAGAATGTAGGTGTGCCTTCTCTCTCAACTTTGGAAGGGCCAGAAAATAGAACATTTTGCAGTAAATAAAGCCCTTCCAATTTTCCTCTCTGCCCTGATTGTCTGTCCAAAAGATGACCAACTATGTTGTATCATGATCATTTAATGCTGGAAACATATAAAATTAGTGTTGCAATATTTTTTGTTTAATAGCTATAGGTTATAACCGCAAACCTTTCAGTGAGCCTACTTATACATGGGGGTATAAAAGATGGACCAATCAGAGAACAGAAACGATGCAAATTATATTATATTTTATATTATATGATACACTACACAAACCCAAGAATTTTAGTTGCTGCTCAGCTTCTTTGCCAGATGGAAATAACTCAATTCATGCAAAATTGGGCCATAATTATTGTTATTAGTAGTATTATTATCACCAATTCTACAACTCTTTGCTTGAATTGCTGCTGCTGCTAAAATATTCATTGGATCTGTTACTATTTGGATTAATTTCTTTTTATTTTCATTTTTATTATTAAAGGCATTTTACCTTTTATAATATTTTAAAGTTGGGACCACTTTGTCAACAACAAAGATGGGCCTACATTCCACACTTAGATTGAATGAAGAAGCTCTATTAATATAACACCTATTCTCTAATGGATCTGTGAATGAAATCAATTACTCTATTTTTTTAATAACAACACTGGATGAGGATGACAAAAATTGGCTTTTATAGAAAATTTATTTTTCGATAAAAAAAAAATTTAAGCAGTTTTGAGAATTGTGTTTAGTCTGCTCTTGTATTCTGCTGTGAGAAGAAGTGTGTGTGTGTGTGTGTGTGTGTGTGTGTGTGTGTGTGTGTGTGTGTGTGTGTGTGGGGAGAGAGAGAGAGAGAGAGGAGACTTTGAGCATTAGTCAAGCACGGGACCC
>JAYKTE010472078.1:0-10172 GCA_036873565.1 Xipholeptos notoides | reverse complement strand
ATGTGTGTGTGTATGTGTATATAGGTATGTGCATATATATATGCATATCTGCATATACATATAATGTATTAAATAAACAAAAATAGACAATAAGATTGAAACAAGTAAAAAAAACGGCATCGTTTTTATTTATGAGATTGCACGATATTTCGGCGTGTTATATATGTTACATCACGTAGAAAAACTGAGAAAAGGACGAAAAAAAAAAGAACAAATGCTAATATAAAAAATATAACAGGTTATTTAGTAAGTTTTTAAAATGAGGAAATCATGAATTTCTGCACCCAATACGATTCGAATCGACACTCTCCTCTAAAAAAATATTAATACTTGAATTATAGATGAAGAGCAACTGGAAAGAATGTATCGACATATGATAGGGAAAATCAGAAGTGTAAATTTCATATCCCTTTAAAGATTAAAACACAATAATTTTTGTTAAAAGTTATAATATATAATTCATTTAAGTCAATAAAAAAAAGAATACTAGCTTTATGTAAGGTAAATCGACTTGGGCCAGTGGATAGACAGTCAGATCCCAGTCATTCCGGTTGCGTTCATATTTCGACTAATACCCTTGTATTATACTATACTAAGTTTGAACATAAATAACGTTTACCAAAAATGAATGTTCCCAGCATTAAATTATATAAATTGGTTGATATGCCATACATCAATATATTTTTAATGCAAATGTGTGTAATATATCGTTTAATAAAATTAAAGAAAAAATCACAAAGCAAATGAAAATACCATTTAAATGTGAATATATAATGCCATTTTTCTTCACCTCAACACTAACAATAATAGAAATAAAAATCATAATATTAACAATGTTGGAACAAGTGTCATTGTCATAAAAATCATTATTTTCTTCGATCAGAGTTTTGTTCCGGACCAAAGTCACCTGAGAGTTTGCAATTTGCATTAGAACTCTAAACACATACGATAAATGTAATATGATCATGAATGGTTTATTCTTAACCTGGATATAATATTTCCACAGGCATACTAATAATTAGATTTCACCTTCAAACACTCAGAGTGGCAGTATTCAATAGTGTGATGAATAATTCAAACTTATAAAAAAAATAATGTAAAACGTTGCAATTCTTATAGGTTAAAAATATGTTCAAAAGAAGCTGGTAAAACCAGTCATCATTTTTAGCACCTGCTAATGCCTGAATTTTAATATTTGCCATGTAATTGTGGGATCTCATAAGATATACTAGGGTCATTCCAAAACTGATGCCTCCTATTTTTATTAAATCCGAATGGATCAGAGGGGATTTCAAATTGCATTATCATGACAACTCAACTGATGCATTCAGAGCCTGAAAGTGTAATCTCTATGTTACAGATATTGACCGTATTAGACTAAGAAAGCAATCCACGTCATGGATGAGTGACAGTAGAATTGATGGGTCATTGAATTCGCCCATGTTGAACCGATCAACATCTACCGGTGCGTGTAGAAGCTAATTCAGTTGATGTCAGCAATGGTTTTCAGGATTGTATCGTCGAAATTGAAGATAAAGTTGAGTTGAGTTTGTTTGTGTTTTACGGTATATCAAACATTTTATGTCATTTAATGCCTAGAACAATCATTGTTATTTTTTTATCCACACTTAGTTATTTGAATAACACAGTATGCACTATTTAATCCATAGCTGGAGGGAAATTGGGTATTAATACCCAGGGGTATTAGTCTGACTATGGACGCAAATGGAAGGACTTGGATTCGAACTCACGTACTACGATTCCGAAGTCCGACTACTTATCCACTCGGCCAAATCGACTTCCCCTGAAGATAAAGGAAAAACTGGGAAAGTCGACTTGGGCTAGTGGTTAGGTAGTTTGGACTTCGGAATCGCAGTACGCAAGTTCGAGTACCAGTTGTTCCGTTTGCATTCAAATTTCGATTATTATTCTTGGGAAAGTTATGAATCTGTTTTGGGGAACACCCCTCACAATGAACTCTTCCGGCACGCTGGTACGCAACCGGAAATAACTATATAAGAGCCAGCATTCCTGTTAGCAGACAGTCACTCAGCGAGTCACTTAGTTAGTCGATCAGTCGGTCTGTCAGTTGCGCAGGATCAGCCAACCATTGTACATAATTCAATACATTATAATTCCTAATCCTTGTGTTTGTTATCTTTCTAAATCCTACAATATCTCGACCACAACAGAATCCCAACACTCCCTCCATCTATGGGTTAAATAGTGCATACTGTGTTATTCAATAAACTATGTGTGTACGAAAAAAGGAAATTTCTCCAAAATTGATTGTTATCGGCGTTAAACGACATAAATAGTTGATATGCCGCAAAACAACAAACAGACAAGCAAATAAACAAAAACTGTTATTATGACTTGTGTGCGTGATATGACGCAAACTTTTTAATCATTACCAGAATGATATCTTGTTTCCAGACATATATCATTTTACATTCTTATCCCCAATAAAATCTATTAAGTACTTGAAATAAATAAAACAAAAACTTGAACAAAATGCCTCAAATAAATAAAGTTCAATTAAAATAATTTTTTCAAAAAATAATTAAAATTGAATTATATCTGATAATATAAAGGAGTAACAAAATGTGTGATATTGATAAAATGTTAAATTGTGAAATTAAAGAATAAAAAAAAAACAAAAAAAAACTCCACATTTGGATACGAGAGGCAGATCAATATGGAATCGGTAGACAGATCGATAAAATAATATTGGTAAACGAAAACGGTGCGAAATGATTGATAGATTTAGGAAACAAAAAGAAAACGGCAGTGAATCAAGAGAAGAAAAATAATAATTAAATAATAATAATAACGATGATAATAATAATCATAATAATAACAATAATAATAATAATAATAATAATATATACATAAAGTATTTGAATAGCAGGGAGGAGAACTTTCAGTCACGGACTACAAGGTAACCAGGCATACTGGAGTGCTAGAGGAGAGTCATTGTCTTTGACTGGAATGGTGTAGAGCCTGTTGGAACTCGGAGAAAGATTGTTGTCACTCTGACTGCAGTAAAAGCTACTGGTGACCCGCGGTGCAGGCACCTGGTGATTGATGTGAGAACTAATAATAATAATAATAATAATAATAATAATAATAATTGAAAGAAAAACCCTATGAATGTCAGACGACTGAAGTAGACGCAGAAGGATGACAACCCACGGAGATGTTGCACCATACAGTCTTTGACTGGAATTGTCTGGAGCTTGCTGGTGATCATTAAAAGACTTGCTGTCATTCTGACTCGAGAAAAAAATCAGTAATTGGTATGAAATCTCTTAATAA
Organism: Xipholeptos notoides; assembly: GCA_036873565.1. Classification (NCBI taxonomy): domain Eukaryota; kingdom Metazoa; phylum Mollusca; class Cephalopoda; family Idiosepiidae; genus Xipholeptos; species Xipholeptos notoides. Next base: position 6,854 of record JAYKTE010472078.1, on the reverse strand, counting down.
TAGTAAGAAGAAGAAGCAGAGGAAGAAGGAGAAAAAGAAGAAGAAAAAGAAAAAAGAAAATGCTGACGATGCTGAAACTGACGATGAGGACGACGACGGAAATTACAATATTGCCTATGCTGCTGCTGATGATGACGATGGTGATGATGACAACAACGATGATGATGGCGTTCATGATGCTGCTGATGATAATACTGATGACGATTATGCTGCTGATGATGAATATGGTGGTTGTGGTGGTGACAAAAAGAAAAAAAATGTAAAAGATGAAAGAAGGAGAAACAAATACCCAAAATGATAAAAAAAAAGAGATATGAATGGTATGGGAAGAAGAGAACCAAAATAGCTAGAACACGACAATGAAAATGAGGAAATAAAGCAAAAAAGCAACAGGAGAAATTCTTTAAAAAAAGAAAAAAAGAAAATATTAATACGGAATGAACTTGTATAAAAGATTAACAGAACCAATAAGTAAATCGTTAAGAATTTTTGCTTCATATGGAAAGAAATTAATGAAATAAAATGAAATAAAATCAATCAAAAAATGGAGAACGAAAACCATAATAAAAGACACACGAAAGGCAAATCTATTAAAGAGAAACAAAATTTGAACAAAAACGACAATAAATAAAGAGAAAAAGGAAAAAAAAAGCAAAGAAAATAATGAAATATTAACAAAAGATAAAGACGAAAAACAATTAAAAGCAAAAATAAAAAAATGGAAACCAAAACCGATGATTTGACAATAATAATAAAAAAAAAAAATAAAAAAAAAAATAAAAAAATTGACAAAAAAAAAAATGATTAAAAAATCAAACCTCCCCGAAAAAAAAATCAGGAGAATAATTTGACATGAAAAGAAAGAGAAAAAATGGCAAGGAAAAAGAAAAGACAAATTCTGAAGAAATTAAAAAAAAAGAAATAATATAAAAAAACATATTTTCTAATATAGTAGAAATAATGGATTTTAGAATAAGATATCACTCATTTGCTATTGTTGAGCAGGAAGACCTATTCTTGCCTGTTTGGGACAGGATCAATCTTTCCGTTGTTTATCGAGCTTTCGAAATCTCTGAATATTATAATACACCCAATCTTCATCCAAGGGGATGAATCTATTTGCGAACGATTTTAGCTCGCTTATTCGATCAGTGTTAGTAAGTGGGTGTGTAGGACTAAATAGAGGTGGAGAGAGGGCATTTATTTCGAATCCAATGTGCATCCAACTGCTCATGCCACGAATCGCAGACCGGTATGGTATGGTACCTGGTTTTCATAAATAACCGTCAACAGGCACTACGTTGCTTAACTTTGGTGATGTAACGTGAACCGGTGTATCCAACGTGATTCATGTTAAAAAATATATACCATCCAATGATAAGGAAGTATCTGTCAAATACAGACGAGTATATATAGCATTTTATGATAATTACTAGGGATGTGACAATATGCTTTTATATAAATAATATGTTTGTCACAGCCCTAATAACTAGGGCTATGACAAGAATATTATTTAATAAAAGCATTATTACAGCCCTACTAAAAACTACAATTAAAAGAAATGATAAAATCACAAAATAGTCAAGTCTGTGAAAAGAATATTTTTTAATAAAATGATATTGTCACAGCCCTAATAATTACAGTATTATATCATATACATTGTGTATGAGTTAAACAATTAGATAGATCTAAAATGTACTATACCTGTCATTTGCTTTACATTATCTACTGTAACTTCATATTTAGTTTGTACATGTCGTCACTAAATGACAACAAAAGCGGCAAGATTGTGTGAATTCTTTGATTTATTACCAACAATAAAATCTTAAAGAACTCTAAAATGTATCAAAGCTGTAAGAGACAAAATAATTCATCTTTAATATTATCATACCTAGGGTCCTCCATACATGAGAAATGCTGACATCACGTAACCTTAAGCCGAAAGAGAAGTGACGCCAGAGAGAGTTTAAGTTAGTCAGTTGAAGCCCGGAGCTAGAACCCGGTGGTCAGAAGCGGCAGCGCACGACCTGTCTGAGTAAAATGTCGTGAACAGGACTTTGTCTTCTGGTTTATAACTTTATGGGGGTGGAGAAATTTTTGAATTACAAAAGCAATCCAGCAATCCCCACCCAGAAGCACGGCAGAGAAGGCAGATGAACCCCTGGAACTAAGAGGGTGGCATGGACGATAGTTGACTCCTGAGGTAACATTTTGATACCAACTTTAATCCAACCTTGGGGGTCGACTTTAAAACATCTTTCATAATCGTCCTGGCAACTTAAACGCTAGATAGAACATCTACACTCTGACCTCCTCTGTGTTACACATCTATGGCGTTTGATTCACAACATTAACTGCTAAATTATGTCAAACAGAAATCGATTCATTTGGGAAAATAAAGAAATAACAATTATTGGCAAAAAAAACATTCCGTTAATTCAATTTATTCATATGATGTTAATTGTTTGAAACAAGTGTATTGCAATGTGAGATCAGGTAAAAAAAAAAACAAAAACATACATCACCTATCATGACTATATATGTACGTTTGTCACTGTTTCTCCGTCCGTCCGTCCGTTTGCAGTTTTGCGTCGTATACGGTATACGAGGCTACACCGACCCGACTGAATTATAAATTACACTTCATAATGAACCGTCCTTTGCACATTCACGCAACTTGCAATCCAAGAATGTTAAATAACATTGCATGAAACGAGGAGAACGCTATCCTGCTTGAATGTACCATATTATTAATCATTTATTATTATTATTATCATTATTATTATTATTATTATTATTATTTTGTATTATATTTTATGTATATGTGTATATGTTTTTTTGTGTGAATTATGTCGTCTGTTTATTTATTTCAATTTGTGCATGCGCTGTCCATTGTTTAGGAGAGAACAAGAAATATGTTGTTTTTTTGGGTTTTTTTTTCAAGTCAGCTTTTTATTGTTTCATGTTATAAAACATTCAAACCTGAATGGACACAAAATATACATGAAAGAAACATAAACTACAGAGGCCGTTCAATATAACTTGTCTTAAACAAATATTCTTTAACTGGTTTATTTTTATTTGAATATACACCCTTAAGTATATTTCGAAAACAAAATGTTGAGCAATTCTTTGTGGTTAAATGAAGAGCATACTTTTACGAAAAAAATGATTATTGAAATAATTTCTGATATTTAAACTAGTATTCTTGTAAATGATAAATTTAAGAACTAATGGGAAATTATATTGAAATATATTTAATTGTTAATTAAATATATTCAAACGATTTCAAATACTTAATTCTATAGCAAAAACGAAAATATGTCCAAACACATTAATAAATTATTACAAAAAAATAAACTTTTGAAAAAATAGATATTAATACAGGTGTAATATTAAAGTACATATTCCAAAGCGTCTAGCTTTTAATGGATTTCCGAAATAAATTTTAATGATTGCTTACTTAACTGTTTTATATAATCTTCATTGTTTTTTGCAACATAGGTGGTCTGACACCAAACCGAGTTAGATACAATGCCAGTTTTACATGCAAATTAATTGAGCCATTATTTTGGTATCAGTATCGGGATTCACCTAGGTGGACAACTTTCCTTGAGTTGACAGGACAACCCTCATCTACTTACCCTCCCCGAATCCCCCGAACTTCATATTCCTGAGCTGTAAGTGAATTTCATGGCTTCGACTGGGATTGAACTTGTATATATAATAATACAATTCCAGAGCCCATACATTTATCTCTTTCAACTTCGCTTCTTAGTATTATATATAAACAATATCTTTATATCAGTAGCGTTTTACATATTTATTTATATTGCCTAGAATAAACGTTGATTCATTGGTCGATCAAGAACATGGCAGCCGGATTGAACCCACACCATGAACACTGATTGTCTCATCTCTCTTGAGCCAGGGTGGAATTTATGTGAGTTAAGTGAGTGTGCGAGACCGTTGCACCGCCACGTCCTATCAGAACAGCACCCACAGTGACTGGTACTTATAATATGTATAATCATAACTTAACTAATGTCTTCCAAAATTGCTAGAATTACTAGTTCCCATATTGTACATAATTTTAAAATTTACCTAGGAAAGTTGTTAAAAAACCAACGATACTTATTTTTAAATGTTAAAGGGCTACAAAGCCGGTTCCATTAGAACGAACGACTTTTTCTATTCCAGAATGTATTTTTCCACATAGCCAACACGAGTCTCAATGCACTTTTGCCAGCGATGAAAAAGGTGGTTGATCTTCGTATTCGAGTCGCAATTTTTCTCTCGCATGTCTGTTGAAACCCTGAAATCGCCATACGATGCAGCAGATTTGTAAACCTTCAAAATGCACCAGTGAATGTTGACCAGTTCATTTTTTTTATCTGCGGGGAAGAATTCGAGGACATATTTCAGCTTCTGAAGCAAGTTAACTCTTTGGACCCTGACTTAGCAAAATTGCCAACTGTCCATCAGAGCCGTTCTGTCAGAGGACCATGGAGGGCCAAACTATCGGGTGTGTCGTTTTTTGCCCAAGTATATTGGCCTCTCAGGGTCCAAAAGTTTAATGAAATTGGTTGGTTTCTTAGAGTCTCACACGATTAATATCAACAGAGGGTCATGAATGTATGAGTAAAATTGTCATAACAATCCAATCAATTTGGAATTCTCTATGATATATTCGGGTGGAATAAAAAAGAAATCAGCCTCATACAAAGAAAATGACTTGATAGTATATCTACTTGGTCGAGCACCAAAACAAGTTAGGCACAAAGTATGTGCTCATTATAACCCTGGGCTTTTATAATCAGTGTTGCCTTTCACCTAGATGAATTACTCTACCGAGTTAACGAGCCTCTTCTGCTCGAGACAGCTAAAAGTGAATGTAGTGGTTTTTGACTTGGATTTGAACTCGTATAATACGATTTCAGAGACCGAGATTTTACCACTGCTCCAACCTCGCTGACCAGAAAATGTCTTGATAGAATAGGTACGTGTATCAGAATCGATTGAAAAACAAATTATACAAGGAGTATTGCCCGGTCTTGCTCGGGCCTGGTGTGGTCAATTCTACTTTTCTTAGATGTTTTTAATATATACTCGTTTAGCCTTAGGTAACCATAAGAAACCACAGCAATTTATATTGAGCGCGGTTAAGGCGATTTGCCCAAGTGGTACACGAGTTTGAATCCTAGTCAATCAATTTGCGTTAATATTTCGAATAATATCCTTGGGAAAGATATGAATCTTCACATTTCCTCCAGGTATAGGTTAAATATTGCAAAAATGTTATTAAAAAATCTTCTAGTGGACAAAAATGAAGTTTACCAAATATAATTGTTCTCGACAATAAATAAGCTAAAAGTGGTTGATATGCCGTTAAATACATACAAACCATATTGAGTGCAGGTGCAAAACAACTTTATTCACTTTCTATTATATAAACATTCCAATCTTTTGAAATTGGTTGCAAGACCAGTACATTATGTATTAGTAGAAAAAAATGTATGAGGTTATATCATTGTCTCAAGTTAAATATAATTGTATTCAATGCGGAAAATTCAAAAGAATTATGTTTAATCATAAAACGATACGATGAGACACACATATACAGTACATACACAAAAATAATTTGATATTATATTCAAATATTTACATTTTCAAACAATATTACCAAAAATGTTTAATAAACACTTCAGACGAGGCATGTCATTTTCTATATTTATTATGTAGACTATGGTTCTCATCTTTGCATTTTTAGAATTCACTAGGTTTCTAGAACTTTAACTCCTCAGTGCAGTTTTGATTTTCATGAACATAATACATGAAGAAGACCACAGGATAAACTGGCAGAAACATAGTTAATTTTATAAATATGTTCATATGAATATATGTGTGTGCGTTTATGCGTATATCTAAATAAATTACGCACTCATGTATACATTACTTGTATATGTATATATAATATATTTCTATGAAATATATATGCTGATATTCTGTATACATCTCATTTTTTTTTTTAAATATGTATATATTTTTATAGAAACCACCATTTACTCTTTTTATTTTTATTTTTAATAACTTTTAGGAAAATTAGAAAAACTAATTAAATACAATTAGTTTTTCTAATTTTCCTAAAAGTTATTAAAAATATACAACATAAATTTAACATTTCACCGGCATAAAAAGTACAAAGTAATGTCTGTTTTTTTTTTTATTTTTGCTATTATTAAGATTTAGTAATTTATGGTTGGTTATTCTTTTAATTGAGGCACATTAATAATTTCAATTGCATTCTCAAAATATAAATCATTCCTATACATGTAAATTCAGTTATCAGGGATATGGGATAAATATATTCTTTGTGATAGAAAATAGTATTCTTATAATTTTCCCGAACGATTTTTAATTAGTATCTTATGATTTTTTTAATATCCATTTTTCAGAATATATTTTTCTTTATTTAATTTCTAATTCTATTTTTTGTATAAACACTTCAAATTATCCCATGATAATTGTACTGTTGTTTCGCATTTTTTCTCAACTTGAATATTTATCGAAAGAAGTTAAAGGTTTTATTCTCGAGTGAGGTTTTTGAAAGGAATTCGGGAAACTCTGTTATTAAAACTATTTGAATGTTTTTTTTTTGTTTTAGTTGTTTTCGATCAGATACTTTTTAACGTTTGAATTACTTCCGATAATCCTTAAAAACATATTGCCGTAAAAAATGTAACTATATTTAAATGTAATTAATAGGATGTCAACAATTATTATATTATATGGAAAAATGCACGCATGAAAAGTAATATTCTTAAGATTTTATTAAACCTGGAAAAGTAAAGGAC
>JAYKTE010471967.1:0-10172 GCA_036873565.1 Xipholeptos notoides | reverse complement strand
TTAGTACGAATATGAACGCAAACGGAGCAACTGGGATTCGAACTCGCGTACTACGATTCCGAGGTCCGACTGCCTACTGATTGGCCCAAATCGACTTCCCTGTTCCAAATGTATTTTTTAAAAGTTAATTTCGCTGTATTACATAGAGACAACAATTTTGGCGTTGTGTCTCTACAGTTTTAAGTGGGCGTTGTCTGTATGAGTCGGTTCCAATCCTACCAAGATGCAGTAATTATTGGAAATACATTTCCAAGAATTAAAATTCCCACCCAGTCATGCCTAAGACACCTGAAGAAGGCCAAATGATTAATTGGCTGAAACGAAGCAAAAACAACAAATATAAAGATAAAAAAGAAAATTTAAAAATGTCTATACAAATTTCAGTGGATCATTTGATACTAAAAGGATGAATTTATTCTTGATTTTTTTTAATGCAGGTTTTAAAATCAAAGCTGGAGTTTCTTCGAAATGTTTGGTTACCTTTTGAAAAGGATGTTTTTGGTAGAACTTGACAAAACAGTTTGCTGTGTATTTTTTTTTCTGTTTTTCTTTTTCGTCTTTTAGAAAACCAAATTTGATTTCTGGTTCTCATCTGTTTTTTTTCTTTTAGAGTAACTTAGATGATATGTTTGGTGGTGTTTGGAAACAGATTGTTTGAAATTATCACTGTTTTATAAGGATGTCTTTTCACTGCGACTGTCACTTCGTTAATTAAAGACATTAGAACGTCTTTCCTTTTATGTTTGTATGAATGGATAATGCGGGTGTGATCAAGAATACGCCTATCAAAGCAAATAAATTTGATTCTTCAAAGAATACTGATCCGTCTGTTTTCAGTAAAGATTCTCAAATGACGTCGAGCAAAATCTTTTCTTTTATATATAAAGGGAAAATTTAAAATGTGTGTGGTCGTGCGTGTGTGAGTGTAAGTGCGTGCAAAGGTCATTGTGTATATTTTTATATGTGTGTTTGTGCGTGTGTGTATGTGTGTGGTCTTTACCTATTTTGCATGAAATATAGATGATATTTTATCATTACATAACAAATACAGGGTATCTTAAAATATGTGTAAACCTTTTTACCAGATGATGGTGTGTACTATTCTAACGTTTTGCCTTATAGGCTGTCTTGTCAACGAAAAAAATCACTTATATTAGCCAGTAAGAGTTGTTGGGAAGGAGTGATTTTTTGAAAAAAATGGAAATAAATCAAAAATAATTTTTTCTTAAATTTTTCCTGAGTGAAATTTGGTTGCATTAATTAATTTATTATTTAAATCTTTATTTACAGATTGAATGTTGAAATTTTGGCTAGCTTTGTCCCCAAATCTGACCAATTACAATTCACTGCTTTAGTTGCTGCGACAATATTCACTGCCATCTATGATGGTTTTATTAAAGATTGTGTTGTTAAAATGAAATTCTCACAAATGTGCAACATCTGAACTTGTTGAAAATAGTAAGACTTTCAGTAGACCGTTAACATTTCTTTGCGTCTTTTTTCCTTCTAGACTAAGTGTAGGTCATAGAATGAACAATATAGAGTGAAATAGAAATTTGGGTTCACAGCCTATTATTGTGAGAGAGTGTGTGTGTTCAACATACCCACCTTTGCAGGTTGAGCCGGCTTAACCATTGAACAGACTCGATTCAGTGGCGAGATTCCTGGGAATTTGAATTTCAGAAGCAGCAAAATTATCAACTGGCCAAAACAGTGCCGTTCTATAAGTTGACCATGGAAGGCCAAAATATCGGCTGTGTTGTATTTCGCTTTGTTTTGCCTGAGCCGATACATCGGACCTTCTGGGCCCAAAGTGTTAAATACAATCTTGAAAGCTTGTTTATCAAGAAAAGAACAATGAAAGGGTAGTAACATCGTTGCACAGAAGCAGAAAATTGCCTAATAGAGGAGGTGTATGAAATAATAGAAATAAGTACTCAAAATATGTAAAAAATAATAAGAAAACATGTATAAAACCGACGAAGCTTGAGCATATATTTAGAAATAGAGCATATCCTAATTCCAAACTGTGCATTTCTTGGCATATTCAATGTATTTTTTTTTTGTTGAAGTGTCTTGGGAAAATAAAATATTAAGGAATTTGGAAATTCGTCTGTGGAAACCGAAGTCATTCATTTAGTTTTGGCTCATCATGACAGTTCAGAAGAGCGTGAAATTCGTTTACGAAGACAACTTTTTTTGGTTACTTATAATGAATTGGTCAAAATCAATTTGTGCAATGTATAGTAGCAGGACCCATACATATAAGATGGTGGAGTAAGTTAAAATAAAAGACAACAATCCAATACTGATATGCTTGAGTAAGCTAAGCTAAAATAAAAATATCACTATGGCGAAAAGCTTGTAAATTACAACCATATAAATTACAAGTTACAGTGAATCAGAATGAATTAAACCAATCTTTCTAATTTGAATAAATATACAAAAGGAGGGTGAGAGGGGGTTTCCTATTAGCTATTTTTGCCCGCAACCAAATTATGTATAATTCTCCCGATAAAAGCCCTTTAGAGTTTAAATATACTGGACAACTTGGACAACAATGCCATAAATTAGACATTTTATACTTAATTTTTCTATTAAATCTCTAAGAGTCACTAAATATCTATTACGGTTATAACTCTTTATTTTTAATTTTAATTATTTTAATTTAGAAATATTAGAAAATTAAGATTTCCACTAAATATCAGAGATACAATTTTTGTAACACTTTGCAAAAGTTTATAATTTCAGATATTTTTGAAGCTGCTTTAACAACAAAAAATAAAATTAAAGTTGTATTAGTCGAGCAAGTTATTGCAAGACTTACAAAATATGTATGAGTCTATATACATTTTTAGCCTAAAATAGTGAAAATTAAATATTCTAAGAAAATAAGCTAGATTTTTACTTTCTAAGGTTTAATTGTGGGTAATTTTTTTCTGTAAAACATTTTGTAAACATGTTTTCTCTTTCAGAAATTTTTTTCTATGAGAATTTCCTCCTTTTTAAGATTTTATAAAATTATTTCATTTTCATCTCAACAAAACCGAACTGATCTTTTTACAAAACAAAACGTCTCTATGGTTACATAGTTCCACTACAATTCTTGACTAATAAGTCTGCTAGTTTTTATCAAGATCGAGTAGTTATGTCTGGATATTTGCTGAAAACTGATGAAAAATATGGAAATGTCTTTCGGCAAATATGAGTATAAATGTTACAATAAAATCAATATCTAAGAATTATATTCTTCAAACTTCACTCGAATCGTAAATTTACAAGGAATATGATGATATGATAATAATTTTTAATTTCGAAATTCAAAACTTGACGAGTACAAATTGATCAAAGTTAGAAAATGTGTACAAAATCCGACCTTACGGAATAGTAGTCTCACAAAGATTGCTGAGACTTACAAACACTTTGTAACTTGCTCGACTAATATATAATCAAATGATAACATTTCTTATTCGTACATCTTTATTTGGATCCTTTTTATGATCTGATGAGTTATTTCATAACCTTTTTTACTTTGTTATATCTTATTATTTAGTCTTTCGTCTACAGGGGAAGTCGACTTGGTCCAGTGGATAGGCAGTCAGACTTCGGAATCGTAGTACCTGAGTTTGAATTCGGACTATTACTCTTGGGAAAGCTATGAATGCCCACATTCCCTCCAGTTAAATAGTGCACATTGTGTTATTCAAAAAACTAAGTGTGGACAAAAATTAACGTTTACCAAAAATGATTGCTCTCGGCATTAAATGACCTAAAAATGGTTGATAAACCGTAAAACAGATAACAAACAAACAATTTCGTCTTCAATTCTATCTCTTTAAATTCTTCTTTCTTTAACCTATTCTCCGTATCTATCAGTCCCTTTTTTCCTGTGAAACTAAGATTTCTAAAAGTCAATCTCTTCAACAGTCAATGACTCTCTTTCTTTGCAGTCAGTTTCTTTTACGCAATTGTCACCCATTCCATTTTTAAGGAATTTATTGATCTTTACTCTTTGTATCTTTTGTTGTCATTAAATACAAAAGCCTTCAAAGCATTTCCTTTGCTTTTTTTTTCTCACAATCATTATTTTCTTAGTGAGAAAATGGAGTTTCTACTTCCAAACGATTCTTGTTTTTTAAGATTTTCAACGAATTGAAATTGTGTCTCTTAACCTCATTAACTACTTATATAACTAAAGAATCTGGTAATTAAAAATGCTAGAATAAATAATGCTAAATTAACTTTATAGGAATTATAAACATTGCAATTTAAACAGGAATACAAGTTTTCATAAATTATTGATAGTATCACATTATATTGTATTTTCTGTTCAATCACTAGATATAATTGTTTTAATTGCTAATATAAGTGACAATTATTTGAAGGCTACTAGTTCGATCGAGAAAATTACTAACTAAAATTAATCACCATAAATTAAGATTAAAACTCTGTATTTTAGTCGACAGGTGGTAATGATCAAACCCTGTATATAAATAAAAGGGTTGTTTCCTGTAGTTTCAGTTTGGTATAGATCCTTCGGGATGCCAAATAAGAATCTGAATAATTCTAAGAATAATTTATGATTTCATACAAATAACAATAGAGATAAAAACAAAAGACTGTAAAGTCTATTTATCATTAAAGAAAACCAAACTCTATAAAATTTCGAATAATGAGCAATTTTTTAATATAGAAAATGATCGTGAAATGGTTTAAATATTGCTTTGTATAAAGATTTCTATAAAATTCATAATCAACTAATTTTGCTATAGAAGAGTTAACATCACGAGTGAGCGTTTTCAAATATTCATCCCATTTTATATACATATATTCTGCTTATTTTTTCAAAATATCAGTATATATATATATATATATACGCGCGTGCTTGTGTTCGTTTATAATATTATACATTCGGGTGCTCTGTTTCCTATTAAACACAATTGCAGGTCTATTCGCACAAACAAGACCAGTAGGCCAATTTTGCAATATTATGTGTGTGTACATTAGGGTAGGTTAATTTTTCAGTTTTTTTTTAAATATTTACTTAAAATTATGTATAAATATATAAAATACTCATAGAAAAAATTACATCAAATACTTCAGCGTTTCTTTGAGGGTTTGGCATAAAAAAATCGTAAAAAAAAAATACTGAAAATTCATGTTCTTTGCAAGATTTGTCTCGAATATTTGCGGGAAAAACAAATAATTTTAGTATTTAAATCATGAAATGTCCTTTCATTTTATAAAAAAAAATGATGTTAATAAAAGAAATGATGAATAATCTTAAAAATGTAAATCTGCCCCCCACAATAAATGAGGATAAGCAAAGACTCTTTTAATAGTGATTATAGATACAAATTGCTCCATATGAGAGCCCGTAGAAAAAAATGTTGGTCTCAATTTCTAACTCAATAACTTGGCTGTTATGTGTTGATGCCTTCCTTCAAAACCTTATACAGTTTGTGAAGCTTATATCGTTAACACTGCGTGAAGCGGGTGCAAACCAGAGCAATAGTTCACTTGTGTTGGATCCGGACTCACTTCCGCCGTCTTCTCGCGAGACCAACGTTGGGAAAACCGTATATTACCGGTGTCGTTCACGGTGATTCCACCAAGCTGCGTGATAGTCCATGCCGAGGAGTAGGTCGTATCCGAGCAGATCCCCATCTATGTTTGTATTTTGCCCACAGTAACTTTTAACGTTATTTTGCAACTTGAAGACTCAAGGAACGTAATTTACAGATCCAAAATCTACCTACCCTAGACATGTATGTTTGGATGCATATGTACACACTTATATATACATATAAAATGTATTTATATGAGTATATACATGTGTCTTTGCATATGTATATAGTTACATATATATGAATAAGTGTGTTGTTTTGTGTATGAGTAAGTTCGTATATAGATATACACACGTTTTTCATTCTGTGATTTTTTTTTATCTATTGTGGTTATTTTCAATAGATGATTATATAGTTTCCTTTTCTAAAGAAGCCATGATCAAATTCCGACCAAATTCTTATGATTTTTTTTTATTAAAGCATATTCACCAATTAAGCATGTCTTTGGTAAATAGCGAACAGAATAAAACTGAAAAGCCTTTTTAAATCTAAAGACAAGGTAAGTGTACATCCAATCCATTCTTTGCCATTCCGGTCCCAAACAAAAACAGTCTGTCTTCAATGTTCTATTCTTTTTGGATTAACTACTGTAGTCTTTTTTTTTTTTTTTTTTTTTAATTCAGTGGAACTTGAAACACTTTGGGAAAAAACAAAAGGAATATTTGCGAAAAACAGAAACAAAAACTAGTCTATTTGAATCAGACAATGGGTTTATTCGTGCTGTTTATTCATCTAAATGTTTGCTAAGATATAAACTACCACTACTCAAATACTTTTAGAGATTTATTCTAAAATAAGTAATTCATAATATGTGAATATAAAAATTATTTAATCAATCAGCTACAAGATTTATATGCATCACGGGCTCCCCAATTTCCAATGAAAATGTCTGGTGCTATGATATTTACCTAATTCTTAAATTAAAAACGTATGTAAATGAAAATAATTTTCCTATCAGACACCAAATGGGATGTGCGTCCATTTTTTTTAAATATGAAAACCAATCGCAAAGTAATCCCTTAAATAATTGTCGTAAACCAAAAATGGTTTTGAAAATATTTCTTAATTATCACTGATTCTTGGAAAAGTACTTTTAAGAATAAGAGATCTTTATACTATATGATGATAAACTCAAAGTGTTTATCCGATTCTTAAGGGAAATATTAAGTATTCAATAGGCATTAAAAAAATTCATGAAAATGATTATTTTTTGTAACGAACCAAATTATGGCTATATCGTCCAGAAATGCAGTTAAAAACTTGGGGTCTATATGATTATTTGATAAATGCCCACGCCTTAACATCAGCTTAAAATTTTTGTTTTTGAAAAAGTCTTTCTGCTAACCTATTTAGGATTACGTTTCTTCATGTAACATTTTAGTTCATATGGTTAAGAGAAAATAATTTCAGATGTTTACCCTATAAAAACAATTGCAAATAATGGCAAGATTTACAAAATAATTTTCCCACGATAGTCAATATTTCTAATTAATGCTAGATTGAGTCAGAGAATTGTTTACTATCATGTTAATACAAGAAAAGATTTGCGTATGAGGTTTCAATTAGTCGAAAATAACCGCAAATGGCGAGAATGGCATTCTTTTTCACATTGTATATATCAATCAAAAGACCATGGCTATTTTGATGAATTTCAAATTTTATTGATTTTTTATTGAAAATTGTCGAAAAAAATGTCAAAATCTAGGAAAATGTACAAAAATGAAAAACTCCTATAGAAGCCATATAAAAGGCCAAACTTGAATTTTGCCAGGCCAAAACATAATGCTCTAAGCGTCGTGAGTAGAAAAAGACATACAGGAACTTACTTTATTTTATCATTTCGTGAGATATGTTTTATGTTATTCTTATACCAAGTACTGGATTTGTGTTATTGAAAAATAATTTTTGATGGATTTACCATAACATCAAAATTGATGAAAATTTTACGTATTTGTTGTTACATACCAACATAATGCATGAAATGATATGAAATAATAATCATCATTCCTAATAATACTAAATGCCATGGTAGCAATGCTGATGAATGTTTGCTACGAGTGTCATTCTAAATGTAATGTCCCCTATTTTTTATTCTGCCCGAATAGATTTTTATGATGACTGAAGTTAGAAATTTAGTTGTGTATTTAAATCTCAGAGAACTAATAGGTGTTTGACAATTTCACCTTATAGTATCTAACATAATAAATTGCTATTATGATTTCGTAATGATTAGAAAGATCGAAAGAAAAAGAGAAATAAAAGGAAATAAAGTTAGTAACGAAAAATGTTAATAAATCTTCTTTGTCTTAACAAAGTCAAAAAATGAATGAGATTGAAGCAAAAAGACAATGTAAACATAGAAGAAGATATAATATAACAAAATCCTTTCAACGATAAAAGAACTTTCACACCATTATCTTCCTAATTACTGTAGAGTCACTGTAACAACAGTTTTCTACGTCGACCAACAATTGAACCCAAGCCACCCACTTAACAACTGAACATTCTATCAGTTTGTATGCAGCACCCATTTAGTCAACTCTAATGATTATATAAATCAATATTATAAAGATCATTTATAAGAGTCAAGGGTAATTTCATTCAGTGCCTTTTTTATTGTTGTTGTTGTTGGAGAAAAAGTATCAGAAATGGTAAGTTTAATGTTTTTTACTGTAATAATTCAAATAAAACTAATTATAAAAATATTATTTAAACATTCAAGTGATGATATGTAATGATACATTACAAAGTAGTTTTACAATCCATAACACATACTTATTTTATCTATTGGGATGAAGATTTTTTTTGAATTCATCAAAACCAAACGCAATTTTAAAATGTCTTCCTACTTTTTACTTCTCTTTTGCGGGAGGAAAGTTGGGGAGAAAAAAAGAAAAATGCAAACAAAATAAGAAAGAAAAAAGAAAGAAACAAGTGAAATAGAAAAAACAAAAAAGAACAGAAGGAAGAAGAAAAGTGAACGAATAAATGAATGAATGAATGAATGAATGAACGGAAAAAATGAAGGGAAGAAAAAAAAATGAATGATCAATGCAGGGAAGAAAGAAAAAGAATGCAAGAAAAAAAAAAAGAATAAACTAAAAGGAAGAAAAGGAAGAAAGGAAATAAAGAAAGAAAGAACGAACAAAAATAATGAATGAGTCAAAAGAAAACGCTGATGAAAGGAAGAGAAAGGAAAAGAGAAAAATGTCATGCTGTAAATTGAACCAGTGATAATAATGATTAATTTAAATCTAGTTTTTTCTTGTTTTTTTTTTGTTTTTTTGGTTGGGGGGGGGGTTCTAGAGACGAACTCGTCACATTGATTGACATTATTTAACTTGGTGACAATGACAAAAACCTCCAAGAAAAGGAGTTGCATCACAAAAATACAGATTTACCATTGGCTAAAACTTGCAGAAAGTGAATGTTTATTTTTCAATCACAACCATTAAGAATTATTTCAGGAACTGAAGAAAGAAAGGCGAGAAAAGGAAGTGGTATTTACAAAATGAATAGATAGGGGGAGGAGCAAAAATCAAAGATCCAATGGAAGAAGAAATAGGAGTAAGAGTAGAAGTACGAGGAATACAGAATTCACATTTATTTTTAGTTGGCTCCTCCTTCTTTACAGGTTATTCTGTATCTTTTTACATTTAACAAAGTTATTTGACCTGGAAAAATCTCACTAGATTGAGTCAAAAATTACTTCTGACTAATAATAGCTAAAAGGCAAAATGAATTATATAAAAAAAAAAAGTAGCGCCTATTAATCTATAAAAGGTTTATTGTATGCTTCACCCCGTCCCCCGCCAGTTACCCTGTTATTTGAATTGATTCACTAACGAGATTTACAATTCAATTTAAATCTTTAATTTTAGATTATCTTGAGAGTATTTGTACTGGATTACATGTATTGTCTTTTTTCTCAATCTTCTCAACGTTTTCATAAATTACTATTTAAACTTGTGTTTGTTTAATATCACTTCTTGAGCAATCTGAAATTTTGGAATAAATTTCAATTTTAATCTATTTGAAAATCAAGTTGTCTTGATTGATTTCTATATCGACACATCATTTAAGTGTCATTTTAAAAATCCTAAATACATTATACCGAAAAATAGGTGGCTAATTTAAGAAAAATTGATCATTATTGAAATTATAAATATGTTACATAGCCTTTGCGTGTTCTCTTGGAGATTTCTCAAAGGCTCTCCTCGTTCATGCCGTTGTCTTCGCTGTGGCTTCAAAACTCTCTCATTATTAGCCAAGACCTAATAGTCTTATTTTGCTTAAACGGGACTATTTTGTTCTAACATAATTCTTGGCCATAAAACATAGACGGAATTCTATTACTGCCTTTAAAGCTAGCGGTTCTATTTTGGAAACTAATCCTCATCACTACTTCAATGTATGTCTTCCTTTACATACACACACACACACACACACACACACACACACACACACACACACACACGCATGCATTATGTATTCTTCTGTCTTCCTTTCTCCATATTCTTGTATTCACATCTCCCCACCATTCTT
>JAYKTE010471857.1:0-10173 GCA_036873565.1 Xipholeptos notoides | reverse complement strand
GGGAAAAGCTTGGTCTTTGAATACGTAGTACACGAGTTCAAATCCCAGTGAAAACCATTGCATTCACTTTCAACTGTTTCGGGTAAATGAGGCTCGTTAACTCGGTAGAGTGACTCATCTAGGTGAAGGGTAACACTGATTACAAAAGCCCAGGGATGACCACATAAAATGGCCTAGCACCTAACTTGGGTTGGTGCTCGACAAAGTAAATATAATATAATACACTCTTGGGCATATATATATATTTAAAAGTCTAATGGAGTAAAGAATATATGTGGACAAACAGGATAGCGATTTATACTAAAAAAAAAAGAAATAAATTAAAAATAACACGTATGTTCCAGTGGTAAAATCTTGGAGTTTAGAATTGTATTTCACGAGTTCAAATCCCAGTCAAAACCATTACATTCATCATCAGCTTTTTCGGGCAGATGCGGCTCGGGAGAGTAACTCATCTAGGTGAAAGGATAACACTGACTCCAAAACCCCTGGTTGATGAGACTCATCAACTCAATGAGAGTCACATGTAAGGGGATAGTGAATAGAAACCCAGGATTTGGAATCGAAATACGTGAGTTCAAATCTAAGTGGTTACCTTACATTTACATTCGGACTAATTACCTTGGGAAAGGTATGAATAATTACATTCCCTGTTGATGTTGTTTTTGGTTGTCGTGGCTTCGAAGTAGTGGATATAGGGTACATTGCAGTTTGCTGTTGCAAGTAAATATCTAAACACAACAGACGACGGTGCACCTACAGATGTCACCACAAGTTGTGCTTGTATAGTGTCATCTTCTACCAACCACCCAGCCATCAATATTGGCCGCCGCCACGGCCATCACCACCAACACCAACACCGACACCGACATCTGAAAGTGATGAGTAGATTCTTTTTACACCTGTCAGAAAACAAAAATAACACGAAAACAACAAAATTTCAAATCCAACCAAAAAAAGAAAAAAAAAGAAAAAAAAAGAAAAAAATGAAAAAAAAAAGAAAAAAAAGAAAAAAAGGAAAAAAAAAGAAAAAAAGGAAAAAATAGAAAAAATAGAAAAAAGAAAGAAAAAAGGAAAAGAAAAAAACAAAAAACCCCAAAAAAAAAATAACATGAAAACAACAAAAATAAAAATCCAATCAAAAAAAGGAAAAAAAAAAGACCAAGCTTTCTTTGAAGCGACATTTTGTCACAGATTATCTCTTCATTTAAAGACAAACAACGATGGAGAAAGACGACACCAAATCAAAATGGAGAAGAACACAAAAACAACAACAAAGAAACAAACAAAGAAAAAAGAACAAACATATAAAAAAAACACAATAAAAAACAAACCAACAAACAAACCAACAACCAAACACAAGCCATCTCTTTATATTTTCATTTGGCCTAGCGGATAGGCAGGTCGGACTTCGGATTCGTAGTATGCGAGTTCGAATCCCAGTCCTTCCATTTTCGTTCATATTCCGAGTAATACCCTTGGAAAAGGTATGAATCCCACATTTCCACCAGCCATTGGTTAAATAGCGCAAATTACGTTATCAAAAAAAAGCTAAGTGTGAACAAAAATTTTATTAAAGATCTCGGCATTAAAATGACCTAAAATGGTTGACATGCCGTAAAACTCAAACAAACAAACAAACAAACAAACAAACAAACAAACAAATAAATAAAAACAAACAGTATCAAACATACACACATACACACAGACACAAACATGAATCAGAACACAAAATATACACACAATCACACAAAACAAACAACTTCGTAAAGAAATAGATTTGATTGTTTGATGTTTTACGGCATATCAACATTTTTAGGTTATTTAATGCCGAGAACAATCATCTTTGGTAAACGTTATTTTTCTTGTACACCCTTAGTTTTTTTAATAACACAATATGCGCTATTTAACCCATGGAGGGAATTTGGGGATTCATACCTTTGTCATGGGTATTAGTTCCAATTTGAACGTAACCGGAACGACTGTGATTCAAACTTGCGTACGACGATTCCGAAGTCTGATTACTGTCTATCCACTGGGCCAAATCGACTTCCCCTACGATCCCAAAATCTGACTGCCTATCCACTGGGCAAAATCGACTTCACCTACGATTCCGAAATCCGACTGCCTAACCACTGGGCCAAATCGACTTCCCCTACGATTCCCAAATCCGACTGCCTAACCACTGGGCCAAATTGACTTCACCTACGATTCCAAAATCCGACTGCCTAACCACTGGGCCAAATCGACTTCTCCTACGATTCCAAATTCCGGCTGCCTAACCACTGGGCCAAATCGACTTCCCCTACGATTCCAAAGTTCCACTTCCTATCCAATGGGCCAAATCGACTTCCACCCCCCTCTGCACTCGTTGAATACACGCGACCAAAGGTCACATGACTTGCTACGTCACAGAAACGTTTAAAGGAAATTGATGACGTATAGATGTGTATCCTCCTCTCTTGGCCGTTCCAAGAAAATGGTTCCAGATTTTCCAAGGCGTCAATTAATGTCACTCTATCATCTCCTTGTCAGCAATGTTGAACATTCGGGTCTAACGATGATAAATGAGTCGAATTGATATCAGCTCTAACCGAAATATAAAGAGATATAAGCACCGTCTTAATATCAGATTCAGGATTCGGACTGAATCAATACTTATGTGGAATAACTTGCTTTAAAAACAACCTTGGCGTTCTTTTTTTATAAGAGAAATTAATTCGCCGGCCTTTTATAGGGTATTCCAATAACTTGGGCAGGGCTTAACCTATTCATCACATTAAAAATATATTATACACATAGATGTATATGATGGACTCTCCCGTCGATTTCGACGTATGAGGTTCATCAAACCATGTATGGCTGTCAGACATCCACACATAGATTTGTTTATAGTGGTGAAAGCTTGTGTAGGACCATCCACACTTCTCGGAACTGTTGATTACACATAGTCGGTGCAAGTGATTGCCACAGACTACATGAACAACAGACCTCGGGTTTTACTTCAGAGTTTTTTCTTCTCCTAGATGCCTGTCTTACCAAAGACTAAGGGTGCATCTACCCAGTGGTTTTAACCGCGACCGCGCCCCCAGACACTAACCTGGGTATTTCCACGTCCCAGCGCAATATACAGTACCTGGTGTTCATAAATGGTCACCCATCTATGTACTGGCCAGGCTCAACGTTGCTTAACTTCGGTGATCTGACGGGAACCGGTGTGTCCAACGCGACTAAATGACATATAATTAAATATACTGCATTTTTCAACTGTAATAATTGCATATCCATTAATTATGTAGAAATTGATTATAAAATGTCTCGCCCTGAAATAGTAAGTTAGATTTTACGAATGTAGTTTGAACAAATTTACTGAAAATAAGATTTAAAAATGTGCATATAAAAATTAAGTTCATTTATTACTAGATCATGTTGATCTCAGCTATTGTGCTCCATTGGTTGGGTCATATGGGTATCAGTGTTTTAATATATCTAGGGTTATGACACTCGTCTTTTGTTTATTTCATTTAACAATAAAAACAGATATACATTGACATAACATTTTGAAAAATGTTCCGTCTTGTATTTGAGTGGATCATCCAATAAAAAAAAATTAATTTCCTTTTCAAAATTAACATCGATCAAACCAATAAAATGAACAACCATAAAAATGCTTTAAAATGGACAAACAATGGTTGAGCAAATAATTTTGCATTCTGTATTTGCTTGATTTTTTTTCATTCATTTTATTTGAAAAAAACAAACAAACAAGATTTAAATTGGATATTGTCAAATATTACTAAGTAAACACAACAAATAAAATAGTGGTCATAAGAGTATTAAATAAAAATTAGAAAGAAATGCTAACAATCATTAAACGTTGATATTTTGAAATATTTTTTTTTAACTTTCTTCTTTAATTTTAAGTCTTGAATTTTTAAAGTTCAATGGATATATTTGCTCTTACGTTATTGAATTGCGAAAAAAAAAACCCACATGAAATTAAAATTCATGTCACAGAAGAAAACATTAAAAAAAATTAAATCCATTTGCACGAAAAGGAAAAATCTTTTTTATTTCTAGTTTTGATTTCGTTTTTATATTGTTTTTGTTTTAATTCGCAATTCATGACCCACAAGTGGAGATTTAAAATCGATCTACGAAAAGAAATGTTAAAAAGAAATATGAGAAAAAGTAGAGAAAGAGTAAATGTTTACATGAAATTTGATCGGGATTAAAGGATAAAAAATATTTTAACATAAAGAGGATTTAATGAAAACCACTTTATCAAACCTGTTTAGCAAATATTCTGACTTTCTAAGTGAAATAATATGTTCTTTAATTCAGTATTTTGGCATGGATATGTATGTACAGTTCAACGCATATACGTATCTTATTGGGAAAAAAATCAAAGAAATTGAAATCAAAATGAGATAATTGCTTTGTACAATACCCAATATAAAACATTAAATCCATCTAGAGAAAATGCAAGAAACCTTCTGACAACTATTTTGTAAATGTCATTCACGAAGTATCTTTAAGCATGGTGAAGTAGAGCTTAGAATAAGATATCAATGCCTGGTAGGCTAACTTGATATTTTCCCAATTATCACTCATGTATTTGTAGCGATAATCACCAGCTTCAACATTATGCATTTTCCTTCCATTTTTTTTATTATCAAATATTGATTATTCAATCTATGATCCGACATATGTAATAACGTTACAGATTGAAGTAAACAAAGAAAATCCTAAACCCAGAAAATAAAACAAAAATTCTCTTAAATAAGGCGTGCATTCACGCTTAAGAAATAAAATCTAAGACCGACTGGTAAATGAATTTGAGTTCATCCATATAAATATATTGTTTGAGGCAACAGCCATATCAATGTAATTTTATAATAATCAAAATATAGAATAAATATATTATACGATGATACACTTAATAGTAAAATACGAATAACTATATATTATCAATAAAAATAACGATGAAGAAAAATAAGGATATTAATGATAAATTATTATTAATAATAATTTAATGTTTAAAAACCATAGTGCACGTTTCTGGAAACATTACTTTATTTACTTTTGTATAATTTTAGATAAAAAATGTTTGCTTCGATATCGGGACAGACTGATGTATAATCTTTCAGCCATTCAAATCCTTGTTGGAAGTTTTCAGTATTTGGCACAAGACAGTAACAACTAGAGAGTCACCATTCGAAATGGAATAAGACATTTTAAAGTAAATTGTGACAAAAAATTACAGGTAGCAAGATAAGAGACAAAAGTACTTCCGAAACTGCCAATTCTTTCTGACACCCTCAGTCTTTACTTTTTGATCTCGTCTGCAAATCGCTCACGGGAATGAAGTCTCACAATCACCGCAGACATTCCAGCTGAATTTGCTTTTAGACCCTCATACATTGAAAACTACTGGAGACTCAATGAAACACACAAGGAATCCTTGAAGCAATTGTTTGTCATAATTTTCTATTTCTTAAGTTATATTTTTATCTTTTTATATATTTATAAGTTTTACCAGTGGTTTGAATTTTAGTTACGTAATATTCGGAAATTTTAATATTTTTTTAATAATTTTTTTAGCACTAGCGGTTCAAAAAATAAAAACTATATTGTCTTTTGCTTTTTGTTGTTTTCAATGGGCCTTTCTTCGTTTTAATGATTTGATGATTTAAAAACAGTTAACAATAGGTGTTTCCAATAAAGAATAGCCTCGAAGTAAGGAGTGGGGCTTAAGAATACTAATATACCTATGTATCTGGCAAATGTAGTGATGAAAGAAGCTAAGTAAAAACACAATATGTCCTTAAGAAAAACACACTCTTACCAGTTGAACATAATTCGTCTTAGGGAACATAAAGTATCAGATCAACATGAAAAATAAAGGAAAAATAAATAAATCATGAAAGAAAAGCTAATGGGCATAAAAATATATAAAATAAACGAGAAAATAGAATCGTAAATTAAATCGAATATAATGAGTTATTATAATATCAAAACAAACAAAGCGTTTAAAAGACAATTAATTATAAAGAAAGAAAAAAATATATTAGCATGATTGATTTAAAAAAAAATATATAATTAAAAACAAACCATGTATAACATGGACACATAAAGAAAACACATGTTCGAAAGTGAAATTGACAAATTGCTGCTTTTAAACAAAGCAAACTTAAATTAATTGTTTCTTCCCGTTTGTTTTCTCTCACTTTTAATTATAACAAAGCTAGAAAAATAATGCTCTATTTTTTCTTTTATAAACGAACATTGTTGTTTTAGGGCTTTTTATTTATTTATGTATAGTATGTATGTTTATTTATTTTTGGGGCGTATTTTGCTTAATCTTTGATGTAAAAATAAATATTATTAAAGTAATTTTTTCTAAATTTTTCTGGTTGAGTTTTGTTTGTTATCAGTCAAATTTTACATAAGTATCATATTGCCATCTTATTAGCCAATAGTAGTGAATTATTAAAAAATGCCTTGTACAGGATTGATTTTATAATTTTTTATGCAACTGAATAAAAAAAAGAGACTAATCAAAATGTTCCGATATATTTCCCGGTCAGTCAGTAGGTCTACCCTAATTATACTCAGATAATATAACCACCCAACATGACCTAGATTTTGTTCTCTGTGTTTCTTTCTATATATCTAATATTCTCTGTATTGTTATCTTTCTAATCAACAACTAAAATATGCACTCTTGTTGGCTTAATCGCCAATCGTTGGAGGCTCTAGTTAGAAGACTGAAATTAAAATCCTGGTCGTTAAAAAATAATGAAATAAGGAACCAAATACACGAAATGGTGACGAAGAAATGAAAATGCAACATTTACAACAGGAATCAATATCGTAGAGTTATTGGATAACGGACCAAGGATGTGAATTAGCCATGATCTGAGTAGGGTAATTTGTTTGTTCGTGTTTTACGGCATATCAACCTTTTTCAAATCATTTTGATGACGAGAAAAATATTTTTCATTAAACCTAAGTTTTTGTCCACACTTAATTTTTTGAATAACACAATATGTGCTTTTTACTCATAACTGGAGGTAATGTGGTATTAATACATTTCCCAAGAATATTAGTCCAAATATGAACGCAAATATAAATACTGGTATTCGAACTCGTCTACTACGATTCCGAAGTCCTACTACCTATCCACTGGATGAGTAATGTAACGACATTAATTGGTTGAAGTTAGGTGGAAGAAATGTCTTAGTGAAGTGAATTAGTCTTTAATATAAGTATGCCTACTGCAAGATTGTAGCCCAAAGTTTACTGGAAAACTTATGTCGGCAAAAAAGTAGGCAATAAAGACTCATATCAATTCGAATAGACGCAAACGACAAACACATCAATGAAAACAACAATAAGACACCAAAGAAGATAAAAGCGACCGCAGTCATTGAACAGGATAAGCGGGAAAAAGATAGAGAGGAACAGATTACAGGGAGAAACCCAATGAACAAACGATAATCTATTTCCATGTTAATTTTAAGAAACCCTTTGAAATAATTCAAGGTTTTTTCCACCTTTTATCTACACAAACACTAACACACATGTAAGTTTGTATACAAATATATATATATATATATATATATATATTTCGGTCTCATTGACGCGTGCCCACACCCGTAGTTTAAATAAAGGGTTAAGTTCGATATTCTATCATTCCCGATTACTACAAGAAGGTTCCCAAGTTCGATCATCTGTAGATGGCCAAAGGGTTCATCGTCCGAAACGTATTGAAGACAGCAATAACAAGGATGAGGACAGCAGTACGAAAAATAGTAATACAATAATTATGTTTTTGTTTTTTGTATCTGTAATAACGATATAAATGATAAGGATGAAGAAGGATGAAGATGATGATGTTGATGATGATGATCATCATCATCATCAATCATCATCATCGTCATCATCATGGCAGTGGCTATAATGATGATGATGTCGGGGATGGTGATGATGATGATGATGATGAGTATGATGATGGGGAGGAGTATAATGATGATGGTCATGATTTATTCAATTTTAACATTTCTTTTTTTTTTCGAAGCGTAGCAAAGGTTAACCAATGATACTAATTACAAATGTTGTATTCCTGTCATTAACACGTATTGTCATCGAGTAGGGCGACTCCTTTGTACGAAGTGACATTATCCCCTCTACATCGTTTAGACGCGCTAATGATGGCCTTCATATCTTCCCATTGCCTTTGCTCTCGGATCAGTTTCGCAAT
Organism: Xipholeptos notoides; assembly: GCA_036873565.1. Classification (NCBI taxonomy): domain Eukaryota; kingdom Metazoa; phylum Mollusca; class Cephalopoda; family Idiosepiidae; genus Xipholeptos; species Xipholeptos notoides. The sequence goes on along the minus strand of JAYKTE010471857.1, from coordinate 1,907 downwards.
TTTCGTATTTTCCTCTCGATTACGCCATGGTTTCATCATCGCCCGTTACATTAGAAATCGAAAAAAATATCAATACTTGATTTCAAGAAAAAATCTTGATTTACGAAAAAAGTAAGTTTGCCATTTTTAATGACATAGCAATCATATTAAAGGGTTGATGGCAGCATAACTGCTAGCACGAGGCCTAGGTACTCGAACTTATGCCGTTTCTGTTCGGTTTCGATTCTAACTTGTTTGCGCAGCTGTGCAGACGGGCTGTCAACGACAAAGTATGCCTATAAATAATGTACATTTTTTTGCAGTTTTAAAAAAAGATTCTAGTTGATAATCATATATCTATATCATTAATTGCTGCATAATAGATAAATCCATCTATAAAATGTTTAACAAAATGTACATTACATGAAATAAATACATATACATTTTTTTAATTCAATTAGAAAATATAAGTATACACTACTTTGTAAAGTTTATAAAAATGCACTTTTGAAAATTTAAGATTTTCGAATTAAATTTTGTAACTTAACTTTTAAAGCTTATAGTAAAAATATTGTTAAACCTTTTTCATGACCCGCAAGAAACGCTTTTCTAGCGTGTATATAGATGTAAATATAAAGTACCATACATTACAACATAAATTAATGAAAAATAAATCAACTTATTATCAAATATTCTCGAATCAACAGTAAATCTTAAAGGGATAAAAGATGATAAATATACCAATTAAATACATCAAATAATTATCAAATACTATCAAATGAATAAAAGATCTTCATGTAAACACGATGGAATAAAATATCGTTTTAAAATAAGTTTTCTCGCTCGAGAACGACAGGACACAGGTTTTTTTTTAATTTTTACTTCTATTTTTCTTGTTATTCAAAAAAACCTGTAAGAAATCCTGTATGAAATATGTTCCTTAATTGTAAAAGAGTTTTCATTTTGAAAGATTTTAATTATTTTACATTTGAAGAGGTTATTTAAAAAAAAACTATTGTTTGAATAAATAAGATTTTGCGAGTTCGAAAACTCTTCTAAAATAGTTGATACGCCGTAAAACAAACACACACACACAACAAGATTTTCTAATTAATCAGAGACTGGATGAGTGAGGAATGTACAAGCTCAGTGGTTGTAGTAGTAGGACGTTTACAGATCGAAACAGAGCATAGAAGAGTTATAATAATACAGTAATAGAGTATAGAAAGAATGAAATACTGCCGTTTCTTTCCTTAAAAATATCGGTTTGAAATGTAAATTTTATTCATATTTTACAAATAAAAATGAGTTGAAATATTATTTTTTCTGAGTAAATCAAATTATGAAACAGGAACAAAACGATATAATTCAATTAAATAGAAAATAATGATAAAATGATTAACCTTTTTTGGAAAAGAAGTTGTCGATAAACAGCTTCACTTTTTTCAAATTTTAGAAGTATAACATAACATATACAAATTAACCTTTAAGTAGGTGGATGCTGTGGAAGTGACATTTTTAGTGTTCCGGGCTATAAAGATTTAGGTCACAGGTACAAACCCACTAATACTTTACTGATGAAATAATTTTATTAATGCTGTTTTATAACCGCTGATTGCAATTGTAAATAAGTTCGCTTTATTCCGTTATACATTATATATATATATTGCCAAGCAGTGATTGCAACTGTCGAAAGAATATATATATATATAGTTTCACTGGTTGTGCGTCGTTATAATGAATAAAAAACGTCATTTCAAATCCAGCGATGTTCTCCTGAAGTTCCTAAGGGTGAAACCTAGGTATATATATATTTTATATTCATATTTATTATTATCATTTCTATTAACATTAAATAATAATATAAATGATGATATTAAATATAAATAGATATGAATACGAATAAAATGTATATGTGCACACACACA
>JAYKTE010471746.1:0-10173 GCA_036873565.1 Xipholeptos notoides | reverse complement strand
GAGACCAACTCCGATTTCCTGATCAGGAGCTTTTCCTCATCAGGGATTGTGGTTATAGCGAGTTGTTCATGCAAACAGAGGTAAAACCGCTTTGCACCGTTTTTGTATGCAAATGTAACTTTTTTATTTCCTAAGTTAGTATATATATACTTGAGAAAGTATATAAATGTCTGTACATATTTGAAAATATTCTTTTTTAGAGCTTGTTTGCACTCGTATAATATAGAAATATTTTCAAATATGGACAGATATTTATATACTCTGTCATATATTTCGTCCATTGATAATGTTACCACGAAATATATATATATATATATATATATATATATATGATAGACAAAAATGTGCATTTTGAATTAAGAAATAAAGACTAAAAAAACAACCGGTTTTGTACGATTAAAAATCTTTTTAAAGATATATATTTCGTATATTTAGGCAGAATATCATTATTCAGACAAGTTTCATTCATGACCCAGCCACTAAGTCTCTTGTTAGAGAACAATAAATCGAATTAAAAATATTAAAAAGGAATATATATATATATATATTTTGGCAGCAGTTGATTATTCAAACATACTTGTTTAAACAAGATGCATACACACAATTTTACCTCGAATTAATTTAGAATTACAACATAAATATTGAATTTTGGATTTATTATATACCAAAATAACAACAAACTTTTGTATTTAGATTATAGATCACTTTGTTCTTTCTTTACCCAAGTGGACAAAAAGGGCACCTGGGTAAGTCAAAGAAATCTGTAGATGCAGTATAAGACCAGCAATCTATGGATTCTGAAACCCACTCAGACTGGGCTAAAAATATTTGACTCCTTAAGAAATTTTGAATTTAAAAAAAATATTTCTGTTATGCATAAATAAGTAAATACATACTTTTAATGTTTTCAAAATCGTCCAGTGATGTACTGATCCAGTTTTTAATCAGCAACAGATAATATTTTCTCTAGAAAAGAAAACATTTTGGTAAATAAAACAAAAAACATAAAAGAGAAAACAAAAATAGCTTTTTTTTTATAGAAATTCCAAGAGAACATATATTTAAATACCTTCTCCAATGGAATCAAGTCTTTTCATACAAATATTTTGCTATTTTTAATAAATATCATTATTCCTTGCAATTGCGAATGTTTTTATCTTTTCATACCTTCTCCAATGGAATCAAATCTTTTCATATAAATATTTTGCTATTGTTAATAAATATGATTATTCATTAGAATTGTGAGTTTTCTTTAAATACCCTCTCTAATGGAATCAAGTCTTATAATAGAAAATATTACCAATATAGTTGAAAATAAAAATTCTTTATTTAACAACATATTTACTCTTATGAATTATTTAATACTAAATTATCTATTTTGTAGATGTGATTTGTATAGAATTTTCTTTTATTATTATAACAATCAATAGAGGTTGCTTGCTTTTTTTAATGGCATATAAACATTTTTAGTCACTTAATGCTGAGAATAATCAGTTTTTTTGCTCTCAAGACCTTGTTTGAATAACATTTGTGGCACTATTTAACTATACAGCCCGTGGGAATCTGGGGATTTATACTGTCGATTGTAGGGCCATTTTTGTTTTAGACAAAAGTGATCCTAATTTTGGATAGTACAAGAAAACTTTTATAATAAAGAGAAAAGGAGCCAATTTTTAGTCTACAGACATGAAATATGATACACATAGTATTCAGATCAGTCAAATAAATTTAGCTGTTAAAGGGTCAAAGTTGAAAGATTTGACCATTGTGGTCTCTACTAAACTACTGTCAATTTTGGATCTAGAGACTTGATAAATTTGATAAATGGAGTCTTCAGACCTGGGGAAAAATTTCTAATGTGTTTTGAGTTGGAAAAGTAGCTGGTAAGTGGTCAAAATTTCAAATTACAAAAACAACAGACAAAAATGAACACAATGTAATATTGTAATACAAGAATTATTATCACTATAATTTTGATTATTACTATAATTACTAATTTTCATTATTATCATAATTGTTGTAGAATACTTTATCTGCATTAAATTAGTTTTCATACAAAAATAAAGCTTATATATATACTATTTCTGTGTTTATTAAAAACTCAAAATCTATATTAGTGAAAAATAGAATATTGTTCTATGACCAATAGTTATGAGGAAAAAAAGAAGGGATAAGGAGTAAAAAAAAATGTTGAGAACCATGGATCTAGTCTATACATATTGTAACGTTGTGGTAGTGGTGGCCATTATTACCATGGGCACAATCGGGGCACAGGAGGTTCGAAGTAATGTTCTTCGTCTGGCTCTCCCAAGTTTCTGTGATGGGTCTCTTCCATTTCCCTGGTCTCCTGAAAACAAAAGATGGATAAAACACGAAGACCAGGGGTATGATTTTCATAAAGCTTTATTCATGGTCTTGTCTGTTCAAGCATGTTGCCTCCTCTCCTAAAAAGAAAACTGTCCCACAATCCTTTTTTTACCCCGGAAATTCACTAACCTTACCCAAACTACTTTGGGACAAAAGTGGGTGACAATATCATTTGACCACCAGGCTCAATAATATTGTTACAATATAAAACTGACCTTGTGTGTGCATCTGTTTGAGGAACAGCCTCTACCAAACTACTTAACCTCTTAAATTACCTGAACTTCTTCTTCAACATGATCTTTTTCCACATGAATCCGTAGTTCTTTGAGTTCTTGCAGTGTTTTCTTTTGTTCCTTATATCGATCAATTTTGTTTTGTCGTTGATTTGCCATTCCAAGAATATCAGGTTCTCTGGAAATTCAGAAAAAAAATTATGGTTTAAAGCAAAACAATTCAAACTATTATCCCCATGTGGTCAACAATGACAAATATCGTGTGCAGGCATTACATTTCAGAATTTTTAAGATTTTGAATTTTGAACAGCACCTTTTATTGAATCCACAGAGGTAGACTACTCACATAAGTTTCAAAATCGATATAACAATACAATTGGCACTTTTAACTTGAAGATTGTTACAATATTTTTGGTCTAATGGCTGTTGAAATTTGAGCAATTCCATTTATAGCTAGAGGTGTAGAAGATGGACCAATCAGAGAGAAGAATAGATATAAGCTGTATGAGAAAATCTCTCACAAGAACCCTAATCTTCAGTTGTGAGACTTCTCTGCTGAACAGGCATAACTCTCTCTCCCTGCGTGAATATTATTGGTATTATTATTATCATTACTGCTACTACTTGCTTGGAATTACTACTGCTGCTGCTAAAACAAAATTTTTATTGGGCCCTTTTAATAGCTGATATTGCCAATTGGACTAAATTTATTTCTTTTTCTTATAAAAGGTTCCTTACTTTTTATAATATTCGAAAATTAGGATCATTTTTGCCTAAAACAAAAATGGCTCTACAATCCACACAGATTATTAATTGGGAAATTATAAAAAGCCAAAATTTTTTTACAATCTTATATGTATATATACAGAAGTGACCTTGGAGCAGTCTCTACCAAACTACTTTGCCAATTTTTCATCTAAAAACTTAAAATTTGGTATATGGGGTATTTGGACCTGTGAAACAAATTCAATTCATTTTTAAGCCAAAAAATTAGCTGCTATGGCATCAAACTTGAAAAATTGGATTGTTGCATCCACTGTGTTGTGACTATGTTGGTTATTGAGGCGTCAATATAATCACAAAAAATAAATTAATTCCAAATAAATAAAATAAAATACAGAAAATAAATATAGAAAAAATAATTAAAAAATGAATAAAATAAATGAATTAGAATAAATATAAATAAATAAAAAAATAAAAATAATTTAAAATTTGTTAATTCAAAGTTTACCTCTAAACTAAAAAAAAAAAACACGCTGCACAAAAAAGCAAAAAAGCTTGCTTACTTTTTAGTAGAAATAGCTTTCACAGCTTCAATAGCTTGATTCTCTTCCGTTTCAGAATCTTCATCCTCTTTATCTTGTAGGGTTATGGTCGTTAGATTGTACAATGCACAAAGCCGCATAAAGTCCTTCACATGAGCCTGAAATCAAAATGAGAGTTTATCTTAAAATGATGCCAATCAAAAACACCATTGACGACTAGATACCGTCAAAAATGACGGCATAAAAATGTTAGTAAAATAATAAAAAACATATTTATCAATTTATTTTCACCAAATGGCTTTAAAGATTTCAAGATAAAAAGAAGTAATAACTCAATATGGATGAATAAACACACAAGTTCTATCATTCTCACTATTTAGTTGAAAGTGACAAGACTTTTAGACCACCTGCTCTGTGTTTTGTTCTTCCATTAATCCCATTACTTTTTTTGTAAGGGTGATAAGATTTTTTGATCACTTAGTACATGTACTTTGTATTACTGTATATTGTTTTTATTGTTGTTATCACTGCTCAGTTGGGGATGATAATACTTTCAAACCACCCTGCACAGCTTACCTTGGCTTTCTTGACTAAATCCAAACGATTTCCCCCAACTTTTTTCATTGTAAAATAATTAAGCAGACCTGGCAACAACAAATACCTGAAAATTAAGAAAAAAGAAAAATAATGATATTAAAATAAAAAAAAACATCCGTGCTTGGGGAGGAAATAGTATGACATTCAAGTGAGTATTAGCAGTCATTTGTCTATTATTTTTCTTCCAACCCAATGAAAAGTCTGGAGTGATATAGACCATTGTATCTGCAGCCTATATTAGAAAATATCTATATGTTAATTCCATAGTGCAGATCTCGTCATAAATTACGTTTATCATTACAAACAGTCATTAGAGAAGAACAATTTTCCTCGCTTTAATGACTCTCTACTATGAAGATCATTAAAACCTTTTCTGGGGGAAAAATTTTAAAAAACGTGGTTGTTTTAGAGTTTAAGATTTCAAAGTGTCTTTTTGTCTATTCTATTATGTATTTTTAAAAAAAAGTTAAGAGGATTTATTACTGTGTAAGCTTAAAAAAACAAATATATTTTAAAAAAACAAATAATTATTATTGGAATTTTCACAGTTTCCACTAGTATGGAAATCTATGGATACTTTTCTACAATTTATGTCTTTCTAGAATATGCCAAAATGGCTTCCAGAAATGCAGTAAAGAGAAAGCTAAAAAAAACTTACTTAATGCTCTTTGTAGATACTTCATCTATGTCTTCATTGTCGCTGAATAAATGAAGAAGATTTGTCATGTGAATAGCTTTTTCTGTTTTCTCAATACTTTCGGAAATTCTTTGCTGAAAAATAGAAAAAATTTGGGGTCTTAAATCTCCATTCCAAAATTAATGTTTTCGAGTACTACATAAGAAAGGAGAAATATTGCGCTTAGTCAATTACAGTATCACACAATGGAGAAAAGTTCAGAAAAAAGAGACTGCACTTGGTCAATCACAGTATCATACTATGGAGAAAAGAGAACGTTAAGAAAGAAGAAATACTGCGCTTAGTCAATCACAGTATTACTCTATAGAGAAAAGTTAAAGAAGAAATATTGCACTTCATCAGTCACAGTCTTCCTACACTCATAGGATTTCAGAATCTCATGACTTTTCCCTGATCATTTGAAAAAACTCCCTGAGCATGAGTGATGTGTATTGTGGGGTCCCCAGACCCAAGGTTGCCAGTATTGCCTTATAGCATCACGTGATTATCACCCATAGCCTTGTTTTGGTTTTTGCCATATCTTATCCTCTTAGCAGGACTGCAACTGCACTTGCACTGCAGGCAGGATGGACTGGACTGATAATATTCAAACCCCACTTATATATTTTTTCTTTTCGTTATCGCTTGGACACTAATCTACTAGATTACCTCCCCAAAAATATCCAAAAAGTTCAATATTTAAAGAGTGTTCTCTGCTCTCACTTTCGCATACAACGTAAAATAGATCTTCATATTGGAAACACTCAACGTGAAGACAATAAACCAAATTATTGCCCTTAGATTAACGAAGTAGAGTTTGGTTTTTTTTGTCTTATTTTTTACAAAATTTCTTGGAAGTTAATGGAAAATTATTATTTTCTTATTTTAAAACTTGTTAAAAATGCATGATTATATGTGGGAAATTAATTTGAAAAAAATTATTACGTCTAATTGAAACGTATGGAATGAAATGAGAAAATACACTGGCATGGATAATTTTTTTTAAGAAACATGACAGGAAATCTGGCTAATCTACTTGTCAAATTCTTCCAATAGAGGATCGATTTACTAAAATATTATCAAACTGAACAGTGAGCACGGAGAGAGTGCAAGTGCAAGGAGCAGGAGAGAGTAGAGAGCATCGGGGTGACGGGGTGCTCCTGCTCCAGCAGCAGCAGTCAACAAAATACCCCTTTCAAATCTCTAAATATTGAATTTTTTGCAATTTGTTATTGTCCAAAACTCAAACCAATTGATAATAATCCACTAAAAAATTGAAAAAAGAAAAGAAAAAATATATAACCCGCCGCAAGTGAGTCTGCAGTCAGTTGGTAAATTTTTACAAGTTGACGGACGACCGGCTGAAATCTAACCCTCTGGCCCTAACAACTTACCAAACCTTTCGCCTTGAGACAGGTCAACTTGTAAAATGATACCATAATTTTTAGCTTTGAAAAAAAATCAGTTTTCTAAGAAAGAAAAAAATCTGAGAATCACAAAAAACAAAATGAGAACAAAGGGAGCATCAAAGCAACATACGATCAAGATTGGTCGGCGGGCAATATATCAAACATCAAAAATCATTTCAAACTTTAGTTCTGTAAAATTTAAATAATTTGAATAAAGATATCATTAAATTCCGCTAAAAATTAACGAAAGTTAAAAAATAAGATTTTATATTTCTTTTCGGTTGTTTTTATTATCGATGTATCAAATCTTGAATATGAAAATTCCCCCAAAAAAGTTAACATTTAAAAAATGATAAAAAAAAAAAAACTCTTTTAAAATCGAAAACATTTTCTACACAAAAAGAGGACTGATTTTATGAAGTAAAAAAAAAACAAACTACCTGATATTCAGAGTTTGTAGAAGCGAGGTCTGTCGATTCAATAAATTCATAATTCGACCAAATCTTGGAAAAGATATCGGATAATTTTTCTGCTTCTTCTTCTGTCTTCTTCATCGTGTTATTGTTAGCCATTATTGGACATGGACTTGCAGTTTCGAGAAATGAAAATAAAAGACTAAGAGTTATCTCTCTTGTTTTACAACCAAAGGGAGATAATTACTCCAACGATAAGAAAACTAATCCCCAGATTAGTTTATTAAAGTTTATCTTTATCTAGAGTTGAAAACTTCCCAACTTTCTTTTAGACATAATTCACTCCAAGGGAGCATTGTTAAAACACAAACACAACCCCAACTATCTATTTTTGGAGGAATACTTTGAGATGTGACATCATAATCTGTATTTTTGCTGACTTAGTTGCCTGCCTCCACCATCCCATATAGATGTTGTTTCAGCCAGCAGTTGGGTAGCACATATTTCAGCCAATTAATCCTTCTTCAAGTTTACTAACCAAGACCAGGTAAGAATGTTGAGTGTTGAAAATGTGTCCACGGTCCCAGTAACTACTACTGACTGCCCTCCAAAGTTGTTCTCTCACCATGTTTTGGCCAACTAATCCTCTGGCCTTGTTGGGTAGGATTGAAACTGCAGACAATGAATGCTCTTTGCTCACTTGGGACCATCAACTCAAACGCCTCTAAATGCTGCTGCTGCACAGTGCTGCACCTCGGGATCGAACTGTAACCCCAATAGAAACATGTAATTTTTATAATTCATATGTAAAATTCACACCTAAAACTAGCTAGTAAATTAGTTTGTTTTGTCATTTTTTTTACTATTCTTATACATTTATGTGAATTAAATCATATTTATTCCATTTTGAGAATTATAAAAACCTATACCATATAATAAAAATCGTTGAGTTTTTTTTCCACACTCAGAAGATTAAAGGCTAAAATATGATGTGGTGTTTTGTGGTGTAGTCAGGACTAACTGGATTGATCTACCGACTGATCTTTTTTAAATTCTCTTTTATTCTTACTCATTAATACCCAGTTATACAAACTAAATTGTGATAACTTAGTACAATAACTATTTAAAATGGAAATCGTTCGTCTTGTAAATTAAAGAAAAGAAAGCCAATATGTGTAGGAATGAATATTAACCTAGGGTGCCACAAAAGCAAAGGCATATGAAGAATTCTTTGATTCGAAACCGACTGCTAGTGCTGGCTGCTGCTCACAGTGGCAGTGAGTGCAATAATGTACTTTTTCACCAGATCTGAAAGCTTGCAGATCAGCATAAAGTCTTTATTTTGAGGAATAATTTTTGGTACTACTTGGCAAGTAAAATTTCGCGAACTTTTAAGACAATTCAATATATTTTTGGCTTGTATTTGCCTATTGTGATATCAATTACTATATATATTTGTGTGTGCGTGTATATATACGCACGCACTCCACCTACCACATAGAAAATTTCTATTTTGAATGTCTTTAAATTGAGTTATGTTCCTTAGTCTTTTTGAAACTCTTCTTTACGGAGGGAGCAATAACAATATGGCTGCCTCCAAAACAAACTTATCTGTCTTTCGAAGTATAATGAGAGAATTACGCCGTATTTATGGCAAGGTAAGAAATCCTAATTGCCCCTAATTAATACAGAATTGTCCCCTTACTTGACTTACACTATTTATTAAACAAAAAATCTCTTCGTCTAGATTATCTCTCTTTTTATTTATGAGTCCCGTGTAACAAAACTGAACTCCTCACTTTCAATGTCATTCATTGCCATTTTCCTACAAGGACAATTTGTTGTAAGTCTTCATAATTAAATTGATGAATGTTGGAAATAGGCTGTATTGTCACCAGAGGGGGAAATTTATGAAAATGTTGTCTGTAAAATCATAGCGAAATTAGTGGCACTCGCACTCATTAATTAATTCGTTATTTTAATCTTACAACTTGGATGCTGAAATTTTGGCTAGTTTTTTTTTTTCCAAAATCTGACCAATATCAATTCCCGCATTTTATTCACTTGCTTGAACAATATTTGGCAGTCTTGCAGTTACATCCGCAGAAGTCTCAAATAGGGTTACACATTTTTTCGGCTATAATTTTCGCTTATCACCGGTTTAAAAAACAAATTAAACGAACAAATTATGATTTATTTACAGAACAAAACAACCAAGAAAATGAAATTTATTTTACAGAACAAAATTAAAGAGTGAATAAAATATTGGAACTCATTCCGCCTGGAGTATCTGAATCTTCTTAAAAATTGGTAACATCAAATAAAGAAAATTAAATATTGATTTTTTAATCGGTTTAAGATCGAACAAAAAGGTCAACAAAAAAATTCTTACTTCCGCCAAAGAGAAGAATCAGACACGATGAATTCATTTTGCACTAGTCGTCTTACTGATAACTGTTTATCAATATATTTGGGTAATCTAATCAGGCATCGGAAAATATAAGCCTTACGGTGAAGAAGCATTTTTTTTCTTTCTGTGTTTTCACTGTTTTACTCTAAAAAATAATCCTAAAAAAATATGAATGTCCAGGCACGTACAGCCATATTTGTTATTTCAGGTCGAGGCTGAACACAGATAAAGAGGAATACCAAAATATATTTAAACTAGAATTCCAGAATAAGTATTCTGTAGCTTTATAACTCATAACTATACACAGCTAAAACCGGATGTTAACACCTTGATCAACAGATCAAGCAAGAATGATAAAAATCATTGTTTGCGCATGACCTCTGCGCATCTTAAAAATTGTAAAATAATTCTAAATATTTTTGGACCAATAAAACTCTCCAAAATTCCTAAAATCAAAATCCAGAAAATTTAAATTTTGAGCCTACTCAACTACATAATAACAGAGAACATCGGAGAACTTAGAAAGAAGAAGACAAGTATGAATCTTGTCGTTAACGCCCTGGCTGGCTGACTGAAAGTGATTATTCACCATGGCAGACGATAACTTTAAAGCAATAACGTAACGTTACCCTAAAATTTCTGTACAGAAAAAAACTATCCACACTTTTCAAAGCTCATTATTTCCTGAAAAATGTATCTTTAACGTATATTTTTTGCTTATAAAAACCAGAAAAGATCAAATATCAAATTAAAAAAAAAAAAAGAAGGGGCTTTTTCTTTCTTTTGTTAAGTACAAGCAATCT
>JAYKTE010471635.1:0-10174 GCA_036873565.1 Xipholeptos notoides | reverse complement strand
TATATATATATATATGTGTGTGTGTGTGTGTGTACGTGTGAGTATGTGTGTGCGCGTGCGTTATCTTTTGATTGCTATAGAACAAACATTCTATCTGTTGAATGTACATTATATTCGATCCAGAATGTGAAGAAAAAAAGAGGCAAAGAGCTGATGAGTCATTCAGATCTTCCGTGAAACAAACACACGATTAGCTAAAACCCCATACAAAAATTAAATTTATTCATAAGGGAAGCCCGTTGTGTAGTAGATAAACACTCATACTTAGAAACTAGATACGCAATTTCAAATCCCAGTGCTTCCTCTACGTTTACATTCAGGCCAATAGTCATAGAAAAGATACAAAGTCCCCTATCCCTGCTTTCTAAGGATTAAATAATACAATTCCTGTTATTCAAATATAGTGTTGACGTTAATACATCATTCCAATTGTTAAAATACTAAGAATGTTGATATGCCGTAAAACTAGACGCTAAATCTATGAGAAATTCCCAAGAGAAAATAATTCTTAACAATCTAAAAGGAAAGAAAACTGGCTTTAGAAAACACGAGTTCAAAATTCAAACGATATTTATACACACCATTATGTCAAATACTGCTTATCATTAAACACATTATCATAGAATTTAGAAGATTATACATTTTTAGGTAAGCTACACGAAAAAGCAATTTGTAGGTATCAACGGACCTGAAATCCGCTTTTTCCTAAGAGAAATGTGATCATATCAAACCATCTAAACTAAAGACCGCCCGATAATTCAAAAATAATCTCCAGAGGAGAAGCTGCAACAGTAAATCGAGATACAAATCATGACCACAATCGAGCAATGACTCCCTAAACTCTTGACATCAAATAATCCCTACCGATTTAAGTATACTAAAACCCAAAACAATAAAGTATAATCTAATCTATCTATCTATCTATCTATCTATCTATCTATCTATCTATGCCCTAAACAAATGAATTGTAAGGGATTACATTTCATTGACATTAAACTCTACTAAGAGTCTTAATTTTTCATTTTATAAAAGATGTTCTTATTCAAACGCATAAAATGTTATCAATTAATTCTTTCAACGTTTATGGCATAAACATTAAAAATTGAAATTACTTTTTGTTATTTTTTTTTGTAAGTTACAATCTATTTAATGAAAACAAAAATAAAGGAATATGTGTGTTTTTTGTTCACTGTGGAACTTTTTTCGGTACATGAATATGAGTTTTAAGATGTCAGAAAAACGGCAGTTGCTACCCAGAAATATTTTTGAGTAAAAATTCTAGTCGAATGATTTTCACTTGCATAAAGTTACAATGTCAAAGAATAAACTGTTAAGGGCAAAAACGCTTGTAATAGAGTGTTATGAGTGCATCACTAAACTTTACATGAGTTCTAAAAACTCTAAGTAATTTTTGTATTTATTTAGCTTTTTTTCCTACAATACATAAGTTTTTTTTATTCAGATCACACGAATAAATTAATAAAATTTAGGCGCGTTTTACTTATTTGTCTTCTTACCAAATTGATTAATCAACTGCATTTGAAACAGAAGTCTTTATGATTACCAATAAAACATCCTCCCAAATAGTGAAGTTTAAACTGTTTTTGGTGTCAGATGTTACGAACGGCTAGTCAGAAAATTTAGCCTTTTATTCTGTTTCATCCCGGTTATGGCCAGCCTCCATTAAGTATACTGAAGATGTCAAATTCGATCCAACAAAGAAGACATCACCAGAAAGATGAAGATAGTATGGAGATTTTGTCTCGAGGTTAGGGGTGGTATCTAAAAGAAAGATATGGATAGAAATTAGACGTTGATATGTTTCTTTGAAAATATCAAATCCCACACTAACAAAGTCAAGTACAATCTAAGAGACAATCGAAAAAGGGACAGACTAACTGACCAATCTGTCCGTGTCCACCACAACAAAATATCACTTCATCTTATTATACTTTTTCGAAGATGAATTGGAGTAGAACTTTCTTATTAACAATAAATCGCTTCTGATACTTTTTGCACTATTCCTAATGAGAAACAACTAAAGTACGAAGTATAGGAAAATGGAGAAGAGGAAGATATATTAAGTAAAAGATAGAAGCTTACAGCAAATCATTCATAGTAACATTCTGTGACGTTATTTTTCCTAGTGATTTTATTTTGCACGGGAATAAGATTGAAATGCTACCAGTCATGCAACCGCAAATTTGTATTTGAAATCTTAAGAAATATTTTTGGTCGATTGTTTTATGTGTAGCGTCCATTTTTCTTCAATTTTGCGGGTAGATCGGTATGAAGAGGTGACCTAGTTTGTTTTATATATAAAAGGATTTGATGATATCTAATTGGCTTTCTTTGTATAATTTAATGTAACTGACATTCGGGGCAAGAGTTTGTTTTTGTAAGATCTGTCTACATTCTTTATTATATGTAAGTCAACTTAAGAGCTTGAATGGAATGGTATAAGGTAGGATCCCTGAAAATTTGATTGATCACTCTCAAAACTCGCGGTTTAATGGCTACCCTTATTTACTATAGCGACAATGCCTAGCCCTCCACTCTGAATAAGTATAGCAGAATTGACCGAGCTAGTGATGTGTCGACATATGGGCCAGTGTTTAGGACGCCACGCTGATGTTAATACGTACACGTTCGATCCTGTCTAGAGGAAGACTTGTTCTTTGCGTAGCCGTCCTGATGAACCGTCAACGGTGAAACATGTCGGTAGATGGATTGTAAAATATTATCTATATATCTATCTATCTATCTATCTATCTATCTATCTCTCTCTCTATATATATATATATAGAGAGAGAGAGAGAAAGAGAGAGAGAGGGGAAGAAAGAGAGAGAGAGAGAGAGAGTGATAGGTAGATAGATAGATAAATAAATTGATAGGGATAGTGGGTAGGTGTGTATAATGAGAAATAGAGGAATGGTGAGAACCGGACAAAAAAGAATGTGCTGACCATAGTTCTACTGAAGAAATGTAAGTAAAAGCAAAGGAAATGAATTACACCACCGTCGAAAAGAAAAGAACGAAAACGTTATGACGCGACAATAATTTACCACTTCTTTGAAATCTTTCAATAGACACTGTTTAAATCTAACTTTGACGCTGAAGACGATTATTTTTGCTGAAATCAGAAATTCAGGCATCTTTCGTTGTCCATCCTCGGTATTTCTCTATTTTTCATGTTCTTTCTATCACCACTAGTCCTCTTTGACCACCATTGGTGAAGCGGTCAAAGAATTTTGCTCAGTGCATTTCTTCTATTAACTATTCTTAATCGGAATCTTATTCCATTTTTTTTCTCTTGTATTTGTCAATTTTTTTATTTTATTTTTTTCTTAAATTTTCTTTTTCACTCTCTTTAGTTCATTACTCTTCTTTACCGACCTGATTGCGTGCAAGGAAAATCGGTTATAAGGTAAATGGCATAATAATTTGGATGTCGCAGTCGTGACCCCAGAGTTAAATGATCAAGTGAGACGGAAGGAGAAGATGGTATGAGGAGAAGGTAGAGAGATAGAACAAAAAAAAGAAGTAAGTTTTGAAGAGAAGTATTGAAGAGAAACTAAAACAAAATAGATAAAAAAGGAAGATGGCTAGAAACAGAAACGGAGAGAAAGAGAGATAGAGAGAAATAAAGAAAATAGAAAAAAAAAAAAAAAAAAAATATAATTTTGGGTTAAAGAAAAAGAGAGAAAATTTAAGAAAGAAAGAAAAAGAGAATGAACGAAAGAAAAACTGAATTGATCAACAGAAAAGATAAAGAATAAAAAAGAAGGAGAGAGCTAGAAAAATATAATAAGAATTAATATGTTGAAGAGAAAGTGAGAAATGAAGGATGTATTATATGAAAAGAGAAAAATTAAGGAAGAAAGAGGGAAAGAGAAAGAACAAAAATAAAAAAGTGAAGAAACGTAGATAGATAGAATAAAATGGAGATGGAAGGATATATGTCGTTTCAGAGGCCAGGGTATAGTGAACGAGAAAATAAAAGATAGTGTTGATGGGAAAGAGGAGATACGAAGAAGATATATAATTTTAAAGAAAGAGAAAAACGAATTAACAGAAATAAAGAACTAATAAAAGAAAGAAAGAAAGAAAAAGGAAGAAATAAGGGAAACAGTCGGTAGAGTAAAGAGAGAGGAAAACTATTACAGAAAAGAAAGCAAAGGAGAAGAAAAAGAGATTGACATAGAGAAGTATAAATTTAAAAAAAGATGTTTAATGGAAAGAAGAAAATAAAAGGGCAAATTTAGGTATAAAGTGAATGAAAAGGGGTATGCAGATAAGAAAGCGAGAGAATAAGAGAGTGCTATACACGAAAGTGAGGGAATAGAGAGATAGAAAGAAAGAAAAAATCAATAAAGAGAGTAGGAGATAGCGAAAGCAAATGAAAGAAATCGATAGAGATGAAGAAAATTTGAAAGAATTAGACGTAACAATTCTAAGTGTGTTACAGTTTTAATTCCAGTATTGAGGGATCTAGTGAGAGGAGTAAAAAGAGATATAAAATGACTGTATACATAGTCAGAGAAAGAGGAGAAGAGAAAGAGTGAAGGAGAAAAAGAAAGTGAGAGAGAGAGATAGAAAAGTAGTGGAAGGGAGAGAGAGAAATCAATAGAGAAGGGAACCGAATTTTAGCCACGTTGATGACATTTTTATAAGGATGTTGTGATCTTAATTTGAATATCAAGGGATTAGACGAGAAAAAGAAATAGAAAGATAAAGTGAAAGAAAGAGAGGGAGGGAGAGAGCAAAGAAATGAAGTGAAAAGAAAAGAGAAATGATTAACGTTAAGCGGCAAAACGAGGAAGAGAAAATATATGGAAAGACACATTAAACTAGAAAATAAAGGAAGAGTGCAAATTAATATAAAGGTGAGTGAAAAAGACATGAAGAGATTGAGAGAGAAAAGAGGTAGGGATAAGGCAGAAAGATCAAGTGAAAAAGTGACAAACGCAGCGGGGTGAAACGCCAATGTTCACTATACCTATTCATCTCAAAACTTGGTGTTCTTTGATCTGTCATCGAATTACTTTGGACAGTGTTGAAAGGCTGCGTCCGAACAAGAGGACAAGTCGCTGGGGGTCAGACGAACAATGTAGGAGCGGCTGACCACTAATTCTTTGTCTATAAGAACTGCACACGACCGACCGTGCGCACGATCACTAAAACGCACACTTATTCACACATTTGCATATAGTGACATACATGAAAATAAACACATTTTTAACTTCACACACACAGATGGAAAAACACACCTCCTCAAACTTTATATGCATTCCCTGGGAGTGCTCATTCGTATTAGTAGAAACATAAAAAATACCATAATGAAAGCGAATTATTTGTGCGATAAAACATCTATATATATTAATACGTTAGTGCGTATGTCGGTAGCAAATGACAATAACCATCACTAACAGTAATTAGAGAGAAATAAATTACAAATATTAATGACTCTTCACTATGGAGATAACTAAAATATTTTCTGTTGGGAAATTCTGTCAACATGCAGACGTATATATATACGTTTTAGCACTAAACCACTAAGAAAAAATGGAATGTATATGTTCGCGCAGCCACCACGTCTTACACATCAAAAGTGTTAAAGAATATACACATTTTCATAAGGATCATAATAATTAACTTGCTTATCGTTTTAATGAAACTCAGAAAAAAACTAGAGCCTGATTATTAAGTTTTTTTGCATATCAACTTTTAACAAACAAATGTAACACTATGTCTTGTGCCACTGAGCCTCAGATTGGAAAGATGCCAACGCGTAGTTATTAGGGCATGCACGTTTGGACTATCAACAACATTATTTTCTCTCTCTCTTTCCCTTCCAACCGCAATACTGGTTCGTCATACTTTTCAATAACCTTCCGGAAGAGCAATATAATAGTTTAGTAATTCGCACTAGGCAATTGTAAATGCAAAATTTTGTAAATAAATTAGATAATTATAAAATTGAATACAGGAAAACATATATATTTTTCAGTTTGTCAATCACTTATGCATGTTGTTTGATCGATTTGCTTTAGTAGCAGAAAAATATCTCAGAAATTGTTAACAATGCCGAGAGGCCAAGCCATCGTCCAACCAGGAGAGGATCTTCTAAATCGTACTTCCTCCGGCACCATGTCATACAAAATTGATGTCAGCTAATAAAACAAAAGAAGAGAGATAAGAGCCATGAAAATTTCAATTACTTTTATTGATTCTAAAATTATTCTTCAGACTATTTTCCACCTCCGTATTATTTTCTTTCTCACAACGAATATTACTTTCAGAATTTATCATACTTCACCTCAAGGATTTCAAAAAATAATTTTATTGATTATTCGCCTGATCAGAAAAATCTCTGATTTTCTTAGACCCATCTTAGGTAAGTTCTACCAAAAAATATTTTTAATAAGCTTGGAATTGCAATTATTAAAGATTTTTAAAAGAAATGGAAATTTGTATTTCATATGAAATCATTTATAGAGGAATGGAAACAACATGTAAAAGTTAAAGAACCTAAGGCAAACAAATTATTACTTGAAGAAATTAGTGTTTTAAACTTTGCTTGCTATTATTTATGACATGTCCTGGTTTACTTAAATGTTTGGCTATTGAGAAATAGGATAACTTCGGTTTAACATCTTATTCCATCGATATCCAAAGTTGTTGCATGCTTTGTCCACATGCAAGTCATTATTATACTTCGTGTAGTATAATATGCTAGATTACGTTCAGTGCGGTCTCATGTAAGGTAAAGTAGTTATGAATTAATATAAAAATTAGGTATGGAGAAAGGAGATTATGTAAATATAAATGTGCACGATAAACAACAGGGTTTGTTACATAGATAGTTTCCTTGTTTGGGGGTTGATCTGTAGATATAATTTCAAGTGTGTAAGGATGTATAAATGATTTGGTAATTGTATCTTAGTGTTAATTAGTGGTTTATAATAAATATCTATTTAGATTGAATAACCTTTTCTTGGTGTTAATAGTTCATTTATCATAAATATCTATTTAGATTGAGTAACTGTTTCTTGGTGTTAATAAGTCGTTAATCCTAGATATCTATTTATATATACATATATGTATGTGTGTGAATGTATAGTTACATGTATACTAATACACACACATACATGTGCACACACATATATATTGGAACATTTTTTTTTTCCTTTCTAACATTTTAATTTTAATATCTATAGTATTTATATTTATTAGAAAGTTATTAAAATTGTACACAAATATATAAATATAAATATGAAACTTTGGGGACGGGAAATTGGTAAATAAAATTAGGTTGTAATTTTTTTTATCGTTTATTGAATGTTAAAGTATCAAATACAAATTTCACTACTTAATTGGATTTCTCCTTTGGTTTTCCAAAATAATCTATTTCATCCCATTTCTTCATTTCCCACATTATTCAATTATTTCGAACTGGATTTTTTTTTAGTCTTTGAAGGTAAGACATCTGAAATTATACATAGACTTGCAGCCCTTGATCCGGCGTTGCCCGGGTATCTATAGACAATGCATGATTATAAAGCGTTCTTCTAGCTTTTCTTGCAAAAGCAACATAATTTAGTTCAATACTTGTATAATATTGGGAATTGGGTTTCGGTATATTAATAGTATCAATAAAGTTAGTCGATATATAAAATGTTACCATATTTTTTAAATGAAATCAAATAATAGAGACTCCTGCAATCTAAGACACTTATAGAGAGAAAAGAGAGAATGAGAGAGAGAGAGAGAGAGAGAGAGAAGGGTGGGGAGAAATAAACAAAAGGTAATGATACAATATGAGAAAAACAATTGCCATCTCTGCAAATAGGTTATGTACAAAATAACTTTTCGAAATTCATGAATAAAAACGAATCAGGAGAAAAAAACTGTTGGACATTAAGTCAGTGCCCAACTTTCAATGAAAATCTTTAATTTAGACAAACCCTATTTTTGTCTAATTCGTATAAAAATGTGGTCATAAATTGTGTGATCAGTTTACTATATCCCGATAATAGAAAAATGAACCCCCACTTAATGTCCACGTCTAAATTTTGTTCATAATTTGAGGTATTTATAAAAATAATGATGCCATGGTATTTGCAATTATACAAAATTTATTCACGGAAATTCAAAACATGGAAAAGAAACTGGAGGCCTGTCCAGTTTACCGCATAAAACTATTCCAGAATCAACCCTCAAATAATTGTAAAAAAACATTTTTTGAACAATGTTCTTGCAATCGGCACATATCACTATTTTGCATCTTTGTGTAAAATTTTGACAAAATTGGTCGAAAAAGCTCGGAAATGAAAAAGCATGGTAAAATAAGACGCTATGAAAAACATCTATGATATTTCAAATTGAATGACTCTCAACAGAATCCAGGACAGAACATATATCGGAAATTTGATTGATATTTGTCAAAAACAAACGCCGAAAACGGGGAAAATGTGGAAAACATAAAACTCATTGAAAAAAAGACCGAAATATCGGTAAAATCAGAAAATACGTTTTGTCATTCCACATCTCGATCAAAATCTCATAAGTTGGAACAGTTAGGGGTAGCGTCTGATCTTACTGAGAAAACTTATTTCCGATTAATTGAAAAATTAGGTATTTTTAGAAAAATGGACCCTGGTCCACGCGTAAAATCGCTTTAAAATTGACGTTTTAGAGAAAAAAAATGTTGACAATCAATGTAGACCACACCAAGCGTCTATGTGTAAAGTTTCAACCAAATTGAAGTCTTCACTCGTGCTCTCTGAGCCTATAAAATCCCGCGATCCCACCCTCTAATACACTATTTATCGGGACCATTTTATTTATAGATAGAGATAATGATATAAAAACATAGCTGGATCCCATCAAATTAATCTCCCAAAATTTCAAATAAAATGATAATCCCATATTTGAGTTTAGTGTCGTCGAGCAAACACATTACATTTATCGAGAGAGAGATGGAGCATTGTATGCATGTCTGTGTGGGTGTCTAAACTAGTTTCCTATGGAATCCAAAACATTTGGCTCGTTTTTTTTCTTTGAAAATCCACATAGTTCTACTTAATGTGCCCTTGAGGGTTATTCCATAGAGTAATTTGTAGTAAAATGTGTAGCCCGAAGCATAAGGTTACCATAGTTCCCATCGGTTATCGTTAAGCATAAGAAATAATAACATAAAAAATGAAAAATTAATAAATAAATTAACGAAGAAATCTTAGTAGAAAGGTGATCAAGCAAATAATCTGACAGATCAACTCAAGCTGAAAGAAGAATATTTCTTCCCTTGAGGACTTTTCAGCAAATGATTTGTAATAACACCGTTTAACCGGACTTGTCCAGCTGACGCCCTATAGCCTTTAAATGGAACACCTGTCTGGCATGTAATTCCCTTCGGAGCACTGATAGCAATGCTAGTTTTTTTTTTCTAATTTGCTTCACTTCAAACCGAGTCAATATCCTTATCTGAGCAATGGAGTTCTTATCAAGGTCAATATTATACCAAGATCGTAAAAAATAATGAAACATAATCTCATCAAAATACTTTTTTTTCAGTTTTATAATCAATATTGCAGATTCTATAGCAGTTGGTCTTGTTTAACAATTTACTAATATCTTCAGGCATTTAATTAGAAAATAAAACAAGTATTTCTTATTAACTTCTTTCTTTCGTCAAAACGTTTTTTTGAAATACAGTAGTTGCACTATTCAACTCATGGCTAGAGGCAATAAGTGTTTTCATAACTTTCGTAATCGCATATTAAAATTTCAAATTTGAAGCACTTAGACGCATTGACATGATTATGTAAAATTATGTAAAAAATATTAATATTATTATTATATTTATAATAAGAAAATATATTCCAACAGTATATTTATAAATTAAATGAGATATATGATATATGTCAACGTTGAACATACTGATATGAAAACTGGACAGGTGTTTCGTTCACATTCTGAGCTCAGCAGCAGTGTATACTAAATCCATGATACTGTTAGAATATATTTCCATATAATTAATATCTTCGTTAGGATGATAGGGAAACAATGCAAACACACACACACACACACACACACACACACACACAAACACACACACACACACACACACTCACATACCTACATATACCTACATACACACACACATATATAT
>JAYKTE010471634.1:0-19107 GCA_036873565.1 Xipholeptos notoides | reverse complement strand
CCCAGAAAAACCTCAGCTCTTTTATCGAGTTCTGGGTAATTTGCATATCCTGGCCTGGCGTTTTCTTCTCTTTTCCTTCTCCCTCCTTCGCGTTGGTTCACACCAAAACCACATTTTTGGACCAATAAAATCCCAAAATTAAAACCATAAAAATTCAATTCTGGGAGCCTAAAAAAGATATAAAAGGGGAGAGAAAACAAGACCAAACTGGAGAAGAGAAAGGAGAAAATAAACAAGTGTTAAGCTTGTGGTCAGCACCAAAGCTCTGACTCACTCACTCACTGAAAGTGATTCACTATGGCAGATGATAACTTTCTTAAAACAATAACGATCTCCCACCAAGACCAATAATAAGAAAAAACTTTATTTCCAAAAAGACTAAAACCTTTATGAACATTTATTTCATTAATGTATATCCTTCACATTCCACCTCCTCCAAAAATATCTTTGTAAACATCACACACAAATACAAAATAATATTTGATATTAAAGTTTATTTTTAAACTTTAATTATTATTTTCTTGACTTTTATATTCTGTTATAATATGATATGTATGGGAATTAAATACATATCCTAAATCCCATACATTATGTATTGAATGTATTTGATGGTATTACATATTATAAATTGAATCCATTTTTTCTAGAAATTGAAATCTGTTTTTGTTTGTTCTGTCATTAGAATGTATTTCTTTTAATGAAATTTGCTTTTTATTTTGTTTTGACTTTCAGAGATTTGAGTGAAGACGAGGAATTTGTTGATGAATTAAGGACAAATATTCGTTTTATTACTGCTGTTTTGTTGAGGAGAGCTAAAAAGGTAAAATAATTGTAGAATATGGCTTGTTTCTTTGAAAACTGATTTTTTAGTAAAACCTTTTTTTCAAAGATAAAGGGTTTTAAAAAAATTCCTTGGTTTCTAATTAACATTAAAAAAAAAGTTAACAACGAGGTGTACTAATTGTATATACCTTATCATAGCCTGGTTTTGTAAACAAATATCTAAAAAGAAATTGTTCTAATAATTTGCTGATTGTAATGCTTCCCTAAACTATTCATACTGTTTGTCATTAAGATGTTTCATGACTGAAAAAAAAATTAATGTTCAAGAATGAATCCTTTTAGGGTTATTTGACATAATTTTATGTTGATTTAAAAAGAATATTTAACATAATATTCAAAAGCTGCAACATTCCTAAAATCATTTTTATTTTAAACGCAGAAATATCTTCTGATTGGCTTTTTCTAAAATAAAAAAAAAGGTCATTATAATAATTACACTCGCTAAATTATTCTTAATGACTCACCCATAAAAAGTTGATTAGTTAATATTTTTTGTTGTTTTAGCTATAGATTATTCATTTAAATAATTTGTTATGCATTGCAAACTTAACCATTACTTACTAATATTGTATTAGTATTAAAACAGGTGATTTACTAAAGAAATTTAAAATTCTTATGTTTAACTTTTTATTCTATTTTAGATTGACTTTCCTGAACTTCTTGTTGGGAAAGTAGCCAAAGCAGCTCTTGCACATCTGGATGCTTATTTGCAAACAAAACGAAGGGGTAAGTTTTATTAGTTATCTAATTTATTATGACTGAAATATATATTTTCAGTATTTTTAGGCAGCAATTGATTATTAAAACATACTTGATTAAACATAATGAAGTTTTCTTTTGTGATGATTTTATTTCAAAATTTTTGTCTTTCTATCTAGCAAGATGTTTGATGTTGGGATCCAGATGTTGTTATATAAAAAGGGAAGGAGATCTTATATTTGTTAAATTCGCAACATTTTGGCTGATTAATCTTTTGTCCTTTTTCATGTGATAGAACTTTTCTGTCCATAGCCCTGACCATATCTGCATACTGATGGTTTTTGTACTGTCAATCAGTTTGTTGAAATTTTAATTTTTTAAATAGAAACTCTACCCTCTTCATTATCTTTAAACATTCATGTGCAGAACATTCTAGAGTTCAATTAGAGAATAATTTTTTTTTAAACTCTGATCTATTTTTAAAAATTATTGGTTTGTATATAGTATGCACTACTATGCTTTGACTTCTTAGGTTATTGTAGTCCAACATATGAGTGGCTTATTTGAAATTTCCCCTATACCAGTGTTTCTTTCCATCCAGTATCCTAATTTAATCCCAATTTCGGCAATGGTTCCCCTACTCTTTCCAGATTTGTTCAGCTATTCCCGACTTTCACTTTGAACAACTGTCATTTGATGTTCGTTTAATCTTACTTAAAGCAGTCAGCATATCTCATATATCTTTCCCACAACTTCATGGAATATATTTTTTATTTTTATTTTTGTTTTTGTTATTTAATTTTGGGTGTATATGTACTCAGTAATGTGTTCAAGTTTATATATACAATTTCTAATAAATGTATATACTATTCTATATGCTGAGTAAATACAATTTTTGGTCATGTTGTAGTCTGTGTATATATACAAATTATCAAGCCTTATCTCATGGATTCTGAAAAACAAAACAATTCAATTTTGATATTACAATACATGAAATTATTATTCAGCCATGATTTATGAATGAAAATCAAATTTTTTTCTTACAAAAGCCCCAAATGACATAATAATCCTGGGCATTCATCCTGTGCTTATTAACCTATAGGAACTCTAATAAAATTAAACTATTTGTAAAAATGCATTTACTATCTTATATGTGATATATACAATTTGTTTATTACCACTAAAAATATTAGTCTATGAATAAATTGTTTTCAAATATTTCTCACAAGATCCAGTATTAGATATCCTACAAAAATCATTAATTGCAATTTATTCTACTTTTATAACACTTTATCTATTTGACAAATATTAAGTGCTTAACTATTGTTATCAGACTTACATAGGGTTTGGCTAAGCTGACTAAATTCATAGCATTGTATGACATTAAAATGTTCTGTAACTGAAAAAAAATATGTTGGAGAATAAATGTTTTTTGGGTAAATTAAGAGATTCTGTACAATAAATATTTGAATTTGAGAATGTGAAAAGAATAATGA
Organism: Xipholeptos notoides; assembly: GCA_036873565.1. Taxonomy (NCBI): domain Eukaryota; kingdom Metazoa; phylum Mollusca; class Cephalopoda; family Idiosepiidae; genus Xipholeptos; species Xipholeptos notoides. Next base: position 16,069 of record JAYKTE010471634.1, on the reverse strand, counting down.
AAATAGTCAACTGTAAAGAGGATTTTGAATTATATATATTTGCCAATTTCAAAAAGCTTTGATATTAAGAGAAGTACTAGATTTAACCACAAAGATTTTTAATAGCTACATAAGCTTGAACACACTTAAATATACAACTTAAGCTAGTGTATACACAAAAACCATGCATCTAGAATTGTTCATACATTCATAAAAAATTGTATATATAAACTTGCATAGACTACTGAGTACAAGTACACCCAAAATGAAATAACAAGAACAAAAATGAAAAATATGTTTTTGTGTGTATAAGAATGTGTATCATTAAAAATTGTTGATAATTATGTTGGTATTGAAATTGTTTTGTAGAAATTCCTTTACCCTTATTAGGATAATCAAAAATTTTCTTTTTTTCTGTTCACCTAACACAAGACCAAAATATTCTCACATGATAGAACAATATTTTGATATTGCACCCAAATATATCTATACTCAGAATTATAACAAAATATTCTTACAGCAAAATAATGAATGTAAATTTCATAACTTCTTATTGTTTAATTATTCATAAACTTATTCTTAATTTTTTTCCAGTACCTGTGGGCACGGACCTTCAACATGCCACTCTTGATTATCTTGGGCCAAATTTACATATTGCCATGCAAAGCCGAAAAATGGAACTTGAATATCTTCGACGATTGGTAGAAAGTCTATTCCCATTTATTTTGCAGCCACATTCTTTGCATTCCAAGTAAGAATTGTTTCATTTTAAATAGATTAATAACAACCATGAGATTTTTTATCATGGATAGAATGCTGCGGAGTGAAATGATCTCTAATCAAGATTGGACTATTTAAAACCAGGACTAATCATTAGCCTTTAAAGAAAGTCACGATTGCGCCTTGCTGACGAATAAAATGAAACGCGACTATAAAAGAATTTAGTGACTTCCAAATAAGGATTGAAGGGAAATAACTTTGCAACAGAGTAAAGAAAGCACATCCCGTTCTTTTATATTTACTTGATTTGGCACATTTATAAAGAGCTCTGCATAGATTTTTAGCTCGCCAATAAATAGCAGTCCAAATATAATTTAAGAAATAAATACATGGTTGGTTTAATAAGCAATAAGAAAATGTTAGAGAGACATTAAGTAGGATTTGATCAAACTGCTACTTCATAGAGAAATACATTATCTACATATGTCTGAATATCAATAAACATCCTATATTTTTCGTATTTCTTCTTATTTCCTCTCTCTCTCTCTCTCTCTCTCTATATATATATATATATATTTATATACATCCAGGTATGCATCAAAATTTCATCGTATTGACAAATTATTTTTGAAAAAGTTTGTTTTTTATAAAAAAAGCCTCTTTTTGTAAATTTTTTATTTCTATAACTTTTACAGGTGCATGTGCTCCTTGGTCCGGGAAGTAGGTGCTGGATCTCTTTTACAGTTAGCTCTGGACACTGTTGCAGACCCTGTAAGTGGCTTTCAGTTGAATTTCAATTAAAAAACTTTATCCATTTTCATTTATTTTCAGATCCTTCCTTTTTATTTTAAACCTCTATCATTAATAATATTAATGATTCAAATGTATTAGGTTGTTGCCTAAATTCCTGCCATCTGTTGGCTCAACAGCTTCTTTGAAACTCGATTCTGATGAAATGGAATTAACAAATTAACTGGTGGAAAGATTGGAAGAAATAATGAACAATGGCAAAGAATCAATTCATAATTGAATTTTTACTATTTTTGATGTTGAAATTCTTTGATTTCTTTGAAAATGAATAGAACCCCCCCCCCGGTGGCAACTTATGCAACAACCTAATTTATTAGGAATACGAACCACTTTGGGCAGACTTATTGTATTGAATGGCTATCACTTTAGAATATTTAAATGTGAACTGTATATCCATTTTATTCAGACTGTTGTCTTCATCTTTATAGATGTTCTTTTCACCAGGTTTTGGCCAACTAATCCTCTAGCCTTCTTCAATCTGAATAATATGGGTATACAGATTATGAAGCCTCATCTCAAAGAATTACCCCCCAAAAAATAGATGCAAGTTCAAAATTCAACTTAATCTGGTATTTTTACTTCTAATTTAATGCACTCTAAAGTGGAGTTTAAAGTCATTTTTGTAGGTGACATAAAACTCCAGAATGACAACACATGACAGCTCATCAGCAACCATCATCATCATCATCATCATCATCAAATACTGCAAGACATTATAACACTAAACAAACAAATATTTTGATTCTATTCATTTCAATTTGTCAATTTAAGTCAAATCCTTTAACACTTTTCCTTCTTTCACTTAATAATCACATTTCATCATTTGAATAAATGTCGGCTTTCATTTCATAATTATAACTATTGTTCTTCTTTTATCACTGATTTTCATATTCATATGCAGTTTTCACCCACATCACACACACACACACAAACTAATAATAGAGTAATATAACACTGGTGTCAGTAGTCTAAAAAGAATTTTAACTTGGTGTGTATAGAGAGTAACAATAGTTAATATCTGTTATATCTCAACTCCCTAAATTATGTTGTTGTTAGATTTCTGAAAACTACTTTAACTGAAACAAAGTTAAATGAAACCAATTTTACTCTAAAGAGAACCAATTAAACAGTGAAAAGCAACAAAAACATTTATGGAGTCTAAAAAATAATATTGTTAAATATTCTATATTATTTTCATTTTATTTTCAACCATGTCACCCCCCCCCCCACAAAAAACAAAACAATGTTTAATAAAAGAACGTTGATGTAATTGCAATCTACCTTAAAATAAATATGATTTTACTTAATGGATATTATTTAAGTAATTATTTGCCTACATAATAATTCTTATTTGATTTATTTTTATTTTACTTTGTAGGATATTGTTAACAACATGATGTTAATTTTCTTGGATGATAGTCCAGTAAGTGTATATTTTTCATTCTAAGATTTTTTCTTTTTCACTTCAAGACTACATTTTGCGCTTCTAGTAAATAAACAAAAATACTTTCATGTTTAATTTTATTTTCTTTCCTTATTTAAGCCTCCATCCATGGTAAAAACACCTTCAAACCCTGTTCCTTTTCTTACTAACTTCTCAGAACCATTGTCACAAAATAATTCTGTAAGTATTTTTTCTCTTTAACCATTTTTAAATTAAAAGCCAAAGAAACCAGATTTAGATTTATTTTTTTAAATCCACTTTGACAGATATTTTTCAATTTAAAAAAACATTCAAAATGATTTTAAGGTTTCAGTTAAGTTATATCCCCTGTTAATCAAAACCTTTAATTAATACAGAGTTATCTCCCATTCCAGAATGGGAAATTCAAAAGGATATAAGTTTCATTTATGGGAAGAACAAATTGATAAGGAATTCCAAGGTGACATTTTAAATGTAAAGCAGCTGAACAAAATAAAGTATTCAAACAAAATCTACAATACAGATTTCTCTTATTGTTTTAATCTTTTATTATAGCTAAATTCATTTACACCTTGAATTCGTAAACTTGAACTATTTCTATCTATTTTTCAAAGTTTAATATTTTTAAATTATTTTGTAACAGTGTTTACACTTGGAATTGGAAGATATCATGAACCAAAGTGAATTATTGTATACATTCATGCAATTTATGAAAAGAGAAGCTGCTGTAAGTGTATTACAGTTTTGTCTTGCCTGTGGTGAGTTCACTTATATTTTATATATTTAATTCAAGACTTGTTTACTAATGCATTTATATTAATCTTACTAACACATTTTTCATTTGAATTATTCATGATAGCAGTACTCTTTCTAACATAGACTTCTATCAAATCTGAATAAAAGTATATTAGCCAGGATTATTTTGTAATAGCTAATAGAATAATGATTCTTTAAATGAAATTTAATTTCTTTAAAAAAAGTCTCCCAAAAAATCAAGTGTTGCAAATTTCATCTCTACCTATTAATAAAATGGTCTTGATAAATAGCATCTTTAGGTTTTTTTCGCAGTCTTTCATAGACTCTAAGACCACGAGTGCACACCCAATTCTGTACCCACCAGACCATTTCAGTTAGGATCCATCATGTTTGGCGCTATGAAAATCGTAGTTTTGCCTTTACCTCAGCGTTTTCTGGGAGTTCCTCATTCTTTGCACACCTACTTTGTTTTTAACGACAGTTTTTAATGAAATTCGACCAAACTTTAAATCTACATTTCCGATGCAACCCTTTTATTGCATCATGTCAACACTTTAAAAAAATTAGCATTGTGAATGCCCTTTTTTAGCTCATCTTTTTACCCCATTTTTTACATCTGTGGGTTGTCTTTGACCAATTTGGTTGAAACTTCACACACAGATGCTTAGCGTGTTGACATTGATTGGCAAAAAAGTCTTTTTTGAAAATGTCAATTTTAAGCCAATTTCGTGTGTGGACATTAAGTCAAGGTTCATTTTTGTCAAAAATACCCCATTTTTCAATCGATCGTCAAAAAATGTTCTCTGTAAGATCAGACGCTATCCCTAATTGTTCCTAAACGATGGCAGCCAACTTCAGAAATTTTAGTCAAGACACCAGATGGCAAAACAGATTTTCCGATTTGGCCGATATTTTAACCTTTTTTAAGCATATTATATGTTTTCCACCTTTTCCTCATATTCGGAATCTTTTGTTGATGAATATAAATCAACTTTCATGTATACGTTCTGTACAGGACCTTATTACCCATCAAAGTAAGAGTTCATTGAATAACAGATTTAATACCTGTTTTTCATGGCGTCTTATTTTCCGCGTTTTTTCATTTCTGAATGCTTTCAACCAATTTTGTCAAAATTTCATATGAAGATGCAATATAATGATCTATGCCAACTGGGAGAAAAGTTTAAAAAAAATTTTTTTTCCCACAATTATTTGTTGCTTCATTCTGGAATAGTTTTATGTGGTAAACTGGACAGGCCTCCAGTTTTTTTTCTATTTTGTCTATTAATCCAAAACTTCACATGTAGAAATTTTGTATAATTACAAATAATGGCATCATTATTTTTACAAATACATCAAATTATGAACAAGATTTAGAGATGGAAATTAAGTGGGGGTTCAGTTTTCCATTATTTACATATAGTAAACTGATACCCTACTTTATGAAGACATTTTTGTACAAATTAGACAAAATTAGTGGATAAGAGCGATTCCTTACTGTCATAACAAATATGTTCATGCCGACATTTGGACACTTTGTTAATTTTATTATGTTAGTTTTTGTTAATTTTCCACACATATTACTGTATATTCTGAAGACTTATTAATCTACAATAGTGTCTCTACATCTATCAAACTAAAATAGATTTATAAATAAATTTTATAATAGTGTTGTAACAGTAACACAATTATGGTTACAGACTGACCAACACCTAATCAATAATCAAATGTTGCTGGATTAAGACTATTGTCATGGTTTAAATTTCAATTCTTTTTTTGTATTATTTTAGATGATTTTAATGGCCGCATCTTGAATCCTGACCTTACTGAAAATGATCTTCTAGAACTACATAGCATGGCCAAAGATCTCTATAAAAATTACTGCGCGCCAACAGCTCTGGATAAAATATTGTTCGATAATGAAGTTGTAGAACAATTACAAGTCAGTAAGTAAATAATGTTCTAATATAAGCATCATGGATAAGCATTAATGTGGGTCATTCTAAAAGTAATACCTCCTATCTTTCATTCAGCCTGAATGGTTAAGAGGAGATTGCAAATTACATTGTTATGATGACTGAACTTATGCATTCATGACCTGAAAGTTTCATCTCTCAGTTGCAGATATTGATGGTGTGAGACTCAAAGAAAGTAATCTTTATCATGGACATGCATCAGAAGCAGAGATGCATCATTAGATTTCTCCATTCAGAAAAAAATTAACCAATCAACATCCACCTGTTGGATGTTTATGAAGCTGATGCATTGATGTCAGCACAGTTAGGAGATGGGTTTGTCGATTTTAAGAGTAGCGACAGAGATGTGAGTAACAAGGCATGCTTCAGAGGCAAAAAAAGGACCACATCCTTCATCACTAGCAAAAGTGCATTGAGAATGGTTGTGACTATGCAAAAAATAAATTCTGGAGCACAAAAGGTTGCTGGTTTTAAAGATACCACTCTAGTCTTTGTAGCTTTTTAACTTAAAAAAAAAACTTCAAAAAATAGGTGGAACAATCCTTGTATATCTTAATTTTCTTAATAAAATTTACTTTGATTTAATGATTTTGATTGAAATCGATTTATCAAAGGATATTCAGATCAAGGATACCTGGATTAAAATGGATTTTAGAATGCAGCCAATTTTTGTTTAAAACTTTTCCTAAATCCATTTCAGGACCCTGAACATTTGTTTTTTCTTCAGCTGTCAATATTGGATTTACTCATTTGCTTGTTTTATGTATACAGCTATTTTGTTGTTTTTTTTATAACATTTACTGAAAAACTGTTATGATAAATAGATAATATTAGAATAATAAAAAGGAAAAATCAATATTAATTGGAATATCAACTCGTTCAACTTCAAACTTCATATTTGAAAAAGTGTTTGGTGAATCTGATGTATTTTGAGACCATTTTTTTTTTTAGTTTTTATGTAAAATACGCCCGACTAGTTTTATTTATGTGACAATTATAGAATTCTTTTAATAATAAAATGCTAAGTCTAAATATTATGAATAATTTTATTGTTTTTCTATGATTTTTTTAATCAATTAGTCAAAAGCTGAAATAAATCTGTATATCTATAAAAGTGAGAATGTGTGTGTGTGGAATAGTCTCTACCAATCTACTCTGCCAATTTTTAGTTTAGAGACTTAAAATTTGATATTTGGTGTATTTAGACATGGGGAAAATTTTTTAATTGGTTTTGGGTTGGAAATGTAGCTGCTAAGGAGTCAAAGTTGAAAGGTTGAACCATTGCAGCCTCTATAATACTACTCTACCAATTTTGGGTCTAAAGACTTAAAATTTGATATATGGTTTATTCGGACCTGGGGAACACTTTCCAACTTGTTTTGAGGCGGAAAAATAGACTGCCAAGGAATCATAATTTGGAATTACAAAAAACACAGATCAAAATAAACAAAAAAGCGAGTATTAAAGCATTCAAACCACCAAAATTTGCATAGTACAAAAATTCAGAGCAGGAAAATTGCGTAGCACAATAGCATTCTGAATTTCATGATTTTGGTCGAGCAGTAACCCAAGTTAGGCAAAAGGCCAGTTTCATGTGTTCATTATATCACTGGGCTTTTTGTAATCAGTGTTGCCCTTCACCTAGATGAGTTACTCTCATTGAGTTGATGAGTCTCCACTTGGGTTCTTGGAATCAGTGTTATTCTTACACCTAGACAAGTTACTCTCCCAAGTTAACAAGCCTCATCTGCCCGAGACAACTGAAAGTGAATGCAATGGTTTTGACTGGAATTTGAACTTGTGTAATCACAAAATAGCAAGTTAATGGCACCAATTGATATATAAATATATATTCATCATGTTTTTAAACTATTGATATAAAAGTAAAATAAATGATAACAATTTGGTATATAATCTCCTTCAGACTAGTACCAAATATTATTTAAATGTCATTTCAATTGATAGAAGCTTTCTTGAAACCCTTATTTTTGCATTGCATTGAAGTTTTTATATTTAGTTCAACATGAATGCTGAATCTTTTTTTTTCTTTATTTTAGTATACTCATTATCTTTTTTAAATTCCAGTTGTGGAAGGACCTTTCCAAAATGTTGTGAAATTAAGGACATCACCACCATTGTTCAAGTAAGTCCATTAATAATAATGCTGGTCTTTAATTTATCCATCTAAGACGTCAGGTTTTGAAATTTTTGTCCAAATCAACCTGTGGTATAATTCTCAATGGCAATGAGTTACCATCATTTCTAGGAGAAAATCTTCTGGTAATTATTGGTTCAATCCTCACTACAGGTGATTTAAATCTCTAGAATGTTAGATTGATAAGAAATGATGTTATTAGATGTTAAAAGAGTTGAAAATAAAAGTGCATGTATTAAGAAAGAGAGATTGTAATTTACATTGGGACCTATTTGATTAAAAAAAAATCAGTTTGAATAATTTTTTACTCTATAGTAAAATATCAGTGTGATGTTATTCATTTACCAAAAATTTCAGAAAATTCAAATAAACAATAATTATGTTAAATGTTTTTCATTATTTGGGAATGTTTTATTGTCTTTTTTCTTATTCTCACTTTGAAATTAGTTTTGCCACCAATATTAGTCTATTAGGTTCAAAACAAATTATACAGTCTTTTTCTTCAATGAACTGAAGAAATTTCTTAATTTTTTCTTAGCTTTGGCATTATTCCAACTTGAAGAGATACCTATAAAACCATTTCATTTTGTTTGAAAAGAACAGTTTAAAAAGAATAACCCCCTTCTTATTTTTTATCTTTATGATAAAATGCTTTTACACATACATTTCAGTTGATATCTAAGAAAAAGCAATGTTTAATGATGTGGACATTATATTCTGCATACTTGATTCCTAATTTAAGCCTGCTCAATTCAGTATGTTGTCTTGCATTCATTTTTAGATACAAATTTTTGAAACCAACAATATCTCCCATTTTTGTTGACGAAGGAAGAGTTAATAGTCTAGTTTAAGTCCATTAATAAATTTGCATCCTGACACATGGAGTGATATACACTATCAAATAACTTAATAGTTAAAAATCAGAGTTAAACATTAACTTTGTGAATTGTATGAAACTTGTAGAACTTTTGCATGAATTCTAATTTTAGCAACAGTTTATTGATATCAATGCATTTGAAAATTAGAAGACAAAACATTGTTATTCTATTGATATCGTAGGTGTCAACTTCATAATTTGGAGACACTCGTCATCTTAATTCCTTAAAATTTATTGATGCACTTTTTAAATTTTATACAATTATTCCCGTTACTTTGCTTCTTTGATGTCCTAATTCTAGAAGATATTCACACCATTATAGCATTACCTTTAGCATATCATGCTATTATTTCTATTGTTTTCACTGAGTTCACCCAATAGCATGAATTTAAAACTATAGTGGTTATTTGTTCTTATGACATAGGTAAATGACTGAAGTATCAGGAAGTAATAGACTTTAGTACTAATGTCTTTGTTCTTCTACTGTATATCTTAGAAAGTCCCTAATGTTTATTAATAGAATTGTTCTAGCTGTTTTGTATTACATATATCTTCTTTCTGTTTTAAACAAGATAATTATCAGCAGGTTTTAAATATGTTTTAATAACTTTTCTTGTTGGGTTAAGAAATATAATTTTTGTTAATATTTCTGTAAAAGCTCTTTATGTTCTATTAATGTATTAATCATTTGTATTATTTTGTTATCAAGGGAAATTTATCCATTTGTTTAGATAGTTAAATACAGTGAAATTAATGACTGAATTATTGACAAGCATAGATTTTATCTTGGTTAACTAAGACTAGAAAAGAAAAAGATTGTTTTTACTGAAATCTTATTGTAAATAAGTAAAAATTGACATTTCTTTATTAGTCCTGCTTGATTATTAATTAAAGCTGGCTTATGCTCTGCAATGAAAAGAATTTTCTAATCTTTTTAGATAATCCTTTAAGTTTTTCTTTTTAATTACATTATAGTTACATTTAGTTTTGTTTCTTAAAAATGCACTAGAATTACATTTGCTTTAATATTGCTTGAGATTTAGCAGAAAAATTCATTAGAAAATTAGTTTTTGCATCAGTCTGAATCAATGTTGATAATATATAGATAAAGTTATGAGACTTAATTAGAATGAGTAGAAATAAATTGAAGCATGTCTTTTTAAAATCTAATGTTTGTACTGTTGCATGATGTATACTTTCATTAAGTTTAATTATAAAGAAATTGGTTTCTTTAAAAGCTTTATTCAGTCCATCTTTTATTTGATATTGGAAGTTCAAAATACTTATTTAGATTGGCTATTATTTCTAAATAACCTTTCTGTTATATAAAACCCATGTGTGAGATTATATATATATATATATAAATACTAGCAGCCCTTGACCCGGCTTTGCCCGGGTATCTATAGGCAATGTCTTATTATAAAGCTTTTCTTGCAAAAGCAACATAATTTAGTTCACTACATGGATAATATTTTGAAATGGTTTTCGTTATATTGATAGTATCAATAAAGTTGGTTGACATGTAAAATTTTACCAAAATTTCTAAATAAAATCAAATAAGTGAGATTTCTGCAATCTAAGACACTTAGAGAGAGAAAAGAGGGAATGAGAGAGGGAAACAGACAGACAGAGAGAATGAAGAGGAGATAAACAAAACGTTAATGATAAAAACATTTACCATCACTGCAAATAAGTTATGTACAAAAAGAACTTTTTTGAAATTCATAAAAACAAACGGAATTACGATAGAACTCTGGTGGACATTAAGTCCTTGTCCAATTTCCAATGAAAATATCATGTAAAAAAATATTTTTAGGCAAACCCTATTTTTGTCTAATTCGTACAAAAATGTGGTCATAAAGTAGGGGATCAGTTTACTATATCTAGACAATAGAAAAATGAATACTCACTTAATGTCTACATTTAAATTTTTCCCATAATTTGAGGTACATGTAAAAAAAATGATGCCATATTAGTTGTAATTATACAAAACTAGAACAATTTGTGGAAATTCCACGGTAGTTGAAAATTTTTAAAACACACTTCCGCAAGAACTTTCTGATCACAGAAGCAAACAATTAAGGTTGTTCTTTAATAGAAAAATCAGTGGAATATATTTCAAATCAGATTGGGAATTAAAAAAAAAAGAATAATAACTTCAACTGAACTGCTATAGATATTATTACAAGAACTATTTTTGTTTTGAAAAATTTTGGAAAAGAAATGGTTTTAATGATTTTTAAAAGATAAAGAGTGACTTTAAATGTAGGTAAGGTCATTGCTTTTGATGTAAGTGTGACACTATTTAATATCTTTGTGTGAAATTTTAGCAAAATTGGTTGAAAGCACTCGGAAATTAAAAAGCGCGGGAAAATAAGACACCATGAAAAACAGCTACAAAATTTTATATTCAATGAATCTCACCATGATGGATAATAGGGTTGTGTACAGAACATATACCTGAAATTTGATTGATATTTGTCAAAAACAAACACCAAAAATGGGGAAAAGGTGGAAAACATAAAAAATACTGAAATATTGGCCAAACTGGAAAATGCGTTTGCCGACTTGTGGTTCAATCAAAATTTCAGAAGTTGGTTGAGATCATTTTATTATGGGTAGCATCTGATCTTACTGAGAAAACTTAATTGAAAAATGGGGTATTTTTGGCAAAACCAAGCCTGAATGTCTACGTGCCAAATCAGTTTAAAATTGTTGTTTTTGAAAACGTTTTTTTGACAATCAATATAAACCACTCCAAGCATCTGTGTACAAAGTTTCAACCAAATTGGTTGAACACAACTGACAGAAGTAAAAGATGGGGTTAAAAAAAAATGCTAAAAAAGGGGCTTACAATGCTGAGTTTTTCAAAGTGTTGACATCATGCGAAAAAGAGTCGCATCGGAAATTTGATCAAATTTCGTTAAAAACTGTTGTTAAAAATGAAGAAGGTGTGCAAAGAATGAGAAATGCCCGGAAAACGTCGAGTTAAAGGCAAAACTGCGATCTTCATAGCACAAAACAAAGTCAACCCTAACCAAAATGGCCTGGTGGATCCAGAATTGGGTGTGCACTCGTGGTCTCTGAGTCTATAAAAGACTGCAAAAAACCCCGAGAGATGCTATTTTATTTATAGGTAGAGATAGAGATATTAGAACTTAGTTTGACCCTATCTAATTAATCTCCCAAAATTTCAAATAAAATGATAATACAATATTTGTGTATAGTGGTCTCGAAAAAACAACATTAAATTTATATATATATACATACATACATACATACATACATAATTGTTTAGCATATTTATAGGGAAAAATACTCTTTAAAAGTGATAGTGTGTATAGTTGATTGGCTTAGGCTAGTACTCAACAGTATTGGTCATCATCAGTGTCCCAAGAGAAACTGACTGTCATCAAATGCTGTTGACTTTGTGTCTACGTTAATCAACTATATATGTCTAGTGGGCATGCTTGTTAAAAATAACAGGTTATAATGTCACAAAAGTAGATATAATAGTTTGAATGAATAAATAGCATAAAAAATATAGCATATTTCTTTGAGGGGACTATGATTATGACAAGAATTTCTCTTGTGTAAGTATAGCCTTGATAACTCAGTCAATACAGCATCAGACCTTTATTAAGATAAATATAATAAAGGTAATCTGAGGGTCTGAGGTTTGATTTCCCATGTGTGTTACACATTTTTGGTTTTAATCTTCAGAGCATGATATGATACATGCAAATAAACAATTACACTTCGGTCATTATTATAAGGTATATATATATATATATATATATATAAATCAAACTCAAAAATAATAACCTATATTCAGAATAAAAACTAATCAATCATTGAAGATTGCTCAAAATCTCACTTAAAAACAATTCTTCATAGAATAGGCTTCTTTAGAATATCTGTTTTTCTTGCATAAATAATTTCAAACAACTTGGGCATAACATAAATTCTTCTTCCTTGCCCTCCCCAAAAAACAAGAAAATGCTAGGTTTAAATCAAGTTCTGCACTTTTTACAAAAATGCTGAGCCTAAATTGACGTCTTTTTTGTATTATCATTTTTTTTTTTTCAGTATCAAAACTGCTATAACATTCTAACCCATCTTGAAAGTGGCTAACTTTCACTGACTTACATGATATTTCTGTAATAATGTTTTCAATTTTGGCATTTTTTTGGGTTATAACATGCGTTAGCATTCTTTTAATAAATCTTCATCCTGATTTTCTTTACATTGTTTGATTTTTTTAATACATATTCACTTATGACTCAACAAATGATAATATCATTGCCTTCTGTTTGAATTTTACAATTTAGTCACAGAGAATTAATATTTTAGGGATTGGCATAATTCCTTTATATCAATCAAACTGAAAGTATTCTTTTAGCCTTTTATTTGCAAAAGAAAAATATTTCTTTATGAAAATGGTTATGTCATGGACTAACAATAGAAATAAGCTTCTGGATAAAACAGTTAGCATTCTATATATTCGGTGACCAAACATGGAGATATTATTTTTTAGGAAAATTGTTTAGAATTTTCATTTAAATTATGGAGATTCATAATTTATGACTTAAAATTAACAACAATGGATTGTTTTTGTAATGTCATGTATAAAGATGATGTGTAAAGATATGTCTGGTGGCCAGAGTCCATAATAATTAACTGGAAAGTTGTATCCGATGATAGTTATTCTTATCTATAAAGATTTTGAATAAATAAGTAAATACAAATATATTTCATGTATCAAAATTAAAAATAAATCTGAATAGTTTGTAGCTACATATCTTTAGTTTCATTATGTTAAGTTAAGTTATCATAACAATGCAATTTACAATCTTCTCTGCCCTGTGTAGTTAAAATAAAAAAATAGGAGGCATTACTTTTGGAACAACCCTCACAAATGAATGAACTTTCATAAAAACTACATAAAAAAGTATGTTAATACATCGTAATAAATTGAATGAATTTGTATAGTTATTTAAAACTTGAAATGGTAGTCTACCTATTTGGTTATCTCATATTTTGAAAAGCCTTGAAAATTTCTGTATCTTTCATCGGGGTAATGTTCATTTTGGGAACACAAAATCTAAACACTCCAAAAGTAAAACTTGAAATTTTACAACCTAAACAATTCTGTCCCTGGCAACTTCTATGTTACATTCCTGCAAATTAGTATCTCTGTTATTGATTTGATTATGTTGATATCTTTGTGCATCTTAATTTGATTTGTATCAAACAATCTCTTAAGCCTGAAAACTTATAAGCTTAGTGCTTATCTGCTGTTGGTTTTAGTAAGCAAAGTAGACAAGACTCAAGTCAGTCATTGTGTTTTACCCTATTTATACTTGGCAGAATGAGAAAAATTTGGAATCCTAGTTTTCTTAAGGATATTAGTTGAAAGTTAACAGAATATGCATAGATTGAACCTGCCACATTATTATTTTAAATCCAAAATTATGCCTTTATATTGTCAACTCTTATTCTAGTGAAACTTCCTTAAATTGGATGAAAGTTATTAATTTACAGTTATAGTCTAATGCCATTTATATATATTGAAATCTATTATAAGTTGGTGTTTTGTGTAGATATGTTTTAGAAACTCAAAACGGGCTTTTCATAAAGTCTAATAATTATGATATATATGAAATAATTATCAAATATCAAATCTCCAGCTGAGTGAGGTAAAAAAACAGATAAAAAGAAGAAAAAATAAGAATCAATATACAAATTTATTAATGATTTTTTTTTACTAAAAATCAAATATAAAAATAATAAAAGAAATAACAAATAATAAAGAAAATTAGTTAAATCATTCATTCTATAGATATTGATTTTTTATTTTTATTTTTTTTATCTCACTCAACCAGAGATTTAATATTAGATATCTATTGACAAGAAGTACATGTGTATTATTATTGTTACTATATGATTATAATATATGACACACTACTAATTTGGTCTGTGTAATGATGTATCAATAGTAGCAAAAAGTACCAAATATTTTATAGTTACTATTTTACAGTTCATTTTACACTGTGATGAATATTCTAAAGTGACATCTTGCAAATCTGAAATTTTTTTTTATGTATTGATTACTTGGAGGTTTATATAGTAATGGTAGTGACATATCTGTTGGTCAGTTTCATTCACTTATAGTCCATTGAGAAAGTTATAAACCCTTTCTTTCCTTCAGCTATGGGTTAAATTGCATGATTACTATTTCTTCTATAAATTTTCCTCCATTTAATGACTAAAAAGGTTGGTATACCATAAAATGAAGAAACCTATACCTCACATTTGAGGCACTGAATATTTATTTTTAAATTATAAACAACTCATGCATATTATGACATCTTATATCCCATTTTGTTTATATCTGTTTGTATTTCATTTACAGAGCTTACGAACATGCTTATAACCTACTTGAGAAAACTTTTCTTCCATTGTTTCACCAAAGTGACGATGTAAGTAGTTCCTTATTAATATCTATAATTGTTTTGCTACTCTGTTGGCATATGAGTTACCACCTAGCTTCTTTACTGCTTTCTTCTTGGTAATCTTGGTTCATGAAGATAAATCAAATTGTTGTAAGATATATATGATTTTTAAATATGTTTTTGTAGTGAAAAGAAATATGTCTTTTAGATGAATACTGGATTGGGTTGATTGTTAACATATTGTTGTGGCCCGAAATACGACTAGCACCCGGGAAAGATAACAAACACGTGAGTTAGGATTAATACTGTATTCATCTTGTACAATGGTTGGAAACCCGCACTAGCACGATCGTTCGCTAAGCAGGAACTCTATGACTGACTACAACGTTCGACTTCCGGTACGTGCATGCGTGCCCGAACAGTTCATTCTGAGGGGTGTCCACCACAACACATATAAAGAAAGATCATAGCCATAATTAATCATTTGCTTTTTTGAATTATAATTCGGGAGTCACTGGTTGAAAAATAAGAGCTTGGACTTGTTATGCCCCTAATCAAATTCTTGGAAGCCTAAATAGATTCACTTTCAAGCTAATACCATTGCAAAATCTTCAAATCCCTTTATTTACTCCAGCTACGGGTCAAATAATAAAGCTATAATTATCATTACTATTTATTACTAAAATAGATGATTCCCTCCTTTAACTGATCATGCAATTTTATATGCCATAAAAATAATGTGATACAGTCCCTCTTCGGATATCTCATTCCTATTTAGACAATGAAATATATGACATACATTGCAAAATTATTTATGCAAAGTTTGGATTGTTTTAAAGGACATCTCAGTCAGCCAGATACAAATGATTCAATGCAAGTGTTGAAAAAAGTTATATATATATATATATATATATATAT
>JAYKTE010471523.1:0-10174 GCA_036873565.1 Xipholeptos notoides | reverse complement strand
ACACACACACACACACACACACACACACACACCCACACACACACACACACACACACACACACACACACACACACACAAACATATCCTGACAATGAATGCTAAAACAATTTTCACTTAACCTACTTCATAAATAATTTCTAAATATATTTGTTACAGTTAATTCTGGAGGAGTATAGACAAGTTACTAATTGCATCAGTGAATATAAAACATTACAATTATTTTGATTTAAAAACAAAATAGCTTTCAATAATTTGATAAACTTAATGCAGTATTTTAAAACAAAAAAAAAGAACAACCCAAACAATGAGAGTTCTTTTTTTATAAGTATTGATACTCAAAGAGTGTCATAGTTTCATAAAATAGTTGTATTTTTTGTTGTTTATTATTTATCTAGAAGCACTTGCCTATAACAATAACCCAAATCATAAAGTAGTGGGTGGGGAGTGATAAAAAAAAGTCAAATCTTTTAAACCAGTCTATAAGGTTAACCATTCATTATTTTTTACCAAATAGTTTTAATTCAAATCCAATTAAGGGGTTTATATAATTGTACTTACCTAAATTAGAAAAGATTTAATAAGAATGTGGATTTGTTTGTCAAAATATGAGAAAAAAAAAACCATACAATAAAGAAAATAGAAATAGACCAGCTAGTCTTTATTTATGAAAATCAAGCATTTTCTGTTAGAGAAAGCAAATTTTCAAGATTTTTAAAAGATTTATTTATAAATCGAGAAAATTGAATTGAATAAGTGGGTGAAGGTTCTGAGCATCAAATACTATATATATTTGCCATATAAACAGGAAAAATGTTTAGAAAAATTATTCCAATGAAAATAATAATATAATAAAAATTGGCGGTCTATCAAGTTTATAATATCATTAAGTGCATTTCTGATTAGATGACAGCTACTAATTCACTCAATAAAACACAGGAGTGGCAAAAAATAATGGCTAACAAAAAATAGCTTTCGATTTTCATGAATAAAGCTTTTGATGATTCTATTTTTATAAGAGATATAAAAAAGATGGAATTTTTCAGTTATACTTATTTTGCAGAAAAAATTATTTATTCACAAAGAATAAAAAAAACTAATAATATTTCTGTGAATGTATTCTTAATATCCAGTGATTTACTGAAAACCCTATGGTCACTTCAGATTTCAGTACTCAAATTACACTCTAAAAAAAACTAATGCAGTATACGACTTAATGTGTACTTTAAAACATTCTTTAAACACAATGGACAAGTTTTAGCAATAATAAAATGTGATTTATCTTTACACTAGTCTATTTGGAAAAAGAACTAGAAAAATCCTTAAATCTGATAAGTGAATGCAAGCATTCATTTTTACTGTATTCCTCATTAATAATGAGCAACCATGTTGAAATTATTGTTCAGAGAAGTAGTAAAAATTTTATAATAAACAGTAAAGCTCTTGTTTGTAGATGACAATACATATGCTACTAATCTATGCTTATCAACTGAAGTCTACTTTTCTTTTTTTAGTTTATTTTTCAAGAATGCTTGTGAACAGCTTATGAAATTGGGAATGAGGTAGGAAATGTCATAGGAATGAGTCCAGTGGAAGAGCATAAATTTTAAAAACTGAAATATACCTTTGCAAAAAATTTCACTATTGTTGAGACAAAAAGTTCAGACAAAAATCAGACATCATAAGTACTGCCAAATTATATTTATTAAAAAGTAAAAATATTAGAAAATTAAAATTTTATATGCAATATCTGAGGGACCACGGCTGTATTTAAATTTAAGGTTCCCTTTATCTCATTGAAAATAACTTTATGAATAAAAAAGGCCAATGAAAGGACTGAAAAGTAAATGTCACTTTCACTTGTTAATTACATCAGATTTATAGTTGTAATCACAGTGTAACTAGTTTTAAAAAATATTCGTAATATTATCATAGATGCCTTGATCTGCTCTAATTGACAGAACAAAACAGGTGAAGATGATCCAGAGTGCATATATCAGTCACAATAAGCTTCATAAAAAGAATTTCATTACTACCTTTTTATAAATTAATTTATAAAAAAAGGCATAAAAATTTCATTCAGAACTATTTCATTTATTCACATAGCTATACTAATCAAATAAAATATGGCAGAATAAATACAGAGTAAAAGATTCAGCTCTAAATTCTGAAAAATGCCATTCGGTAAGAAAAAAATGTTTTGCATTATTAAGTAAAATAAATTTTTCTAGGATATTATAACTTAAAATTGTGTATAAAGCAAACTTAGTTGTTTGACAATAATTGAAACGGGAATATCAAATAGCTTTAATGACTACTCATGTTTTCCTAATGGAGTTTCAAAGCTATCTGCTTTTTTCATTAATTTTTTTGGTTTGTTACAATTCCAAAAAAATAAAAATGCTAACTGGTTTTAAAACATTAAAACTAGTTTTATGATAAATAAAGCATTTAACTTTGATATTACTAATAAGAACATTGAAAAAAAATAATATAATTAATGAAATAGAAGAATATTAAGTATGGTCAAAGGAATTACCAGTATTGGAGAGTACTATAATGAATGGGGCTTTATTCTTGATTAGAATGAAACACTTTGTATGAAGCATCATTCACTAATGTAATCAATAATTTGTTCTTTTTCTATTTATTTCCTTTCACAATATTTTATTTAAGATATTTAAATGGCATTACATAGAATTAAAATATTTCTGAAAATAAAAAATTAGAAAAAAAAATGTTAGTTAAATATAACAAAAATATTTAGTATCTAACACATATTTTACCCAATGTCAGGTTTAAAAAAAAAAAAAAAAAAGTTCAAATTAGAATGCTCATGGGGATTAAGAAACCATAGAAGAAACATTTCTAATTAAAGTTAAGTTCACAAGCTCTAACATATGAAAAAGGCATATTTCAAGAAATACTTATTCAGCTCAAAGAAAATATAAAGTACTGAATAACACAAGACAAATTTTCAAAATAGTAGCCTCGTGTGAATTGGTATGCAAATAAACACTTCAGTGGTTTTAGCAATTACACACTTTAAATGGAGAAATAAAAAGAATTAACTATCTTTCAAACAATGACTAAACAGAAGCTACACACTATTACTGTTCTTTTAATTAGCTAAAGCCTTAATGATATTAAAAGGTTACTTAAGGTTTCTATTGATTAGTGCAGATTAGGAAAACTGATGTCTGTTATTACAATAGAAATAAAACAGTATCAAATATATAATCATCAAAACTACTAAAATAAGATTATTCTGAATTCATAGAAAATCTCATTTTCAATTTTTATCCAAATATAGGATACAAAATATTAAAATATATGGTACAAAAGAAATATTTTCTCAAAGTTTTTTCAAAATATAATCATAATAACCAATATGAAAATACATCTTATTTGATAAATATAGGATACATCTACTTGGTTGAGCACAAACCTAAGTTAAGCACAAGACCAGTTTTATGTGCTCATTATATCTCTGGGCTTTTAAGAAGATTATAAGAGTGCTAATATATTTCTTTAACATGGAAAATTTGTAATTTTATCTGTCTAAAACAAGAACTAGATTATAATCCTCACAGACATGTTGAGTGCACAAAAAGTAAAATAATGAGCTAAACAAAAGTAATATCTACAGTTAAAATGGATTAATGTGACAATATCAAATCAAACTGGTGTGAATACAATTGCTTGGCTGGCATCTAAAGATGTGAATTGCAGCAATTATTCATACCATAAATAACTTCAGATGGATAAAAAACAAAGAAAATACAAAAGTTTGTGTAGTTGTAATGAAAAAGTCAATGTTGATTCACTTTTGTAAGGGTATCAGTTATAACCCATTTCAGATATAGAACAATCTTTATTTTGTGAAAATATTGAACTTAAAATACCATTACAAAAAAATTTTTTTTAATTATTTATCTTGATGCATTTGTTTTATGTTTGAAAATAATAAAATGTTTCATCAAGTATCACAAGTCTAGCACCAACTCCCAGTTCCCAATGAACTATTCATAAGAAAAACAATGATTTCAAAACTATGTTAGCATATCTGTATCTTAAAATTATAGCAAGATATATTTTTACATATATTTTAGTATGGAAAATTTCATTAGCTACATAAATCATTAAATAGCATCATCTATGAATTAATAGTAAAAAAAAAAGGATTTTATGGAAAGTAGGTCTTCTGGCTTTAATTTCATAGGTTAAGATTTGAACAAGTAGTGAGCACTACATTTTACGCTTGATGATTGCTTTGATTCATTATTGAATCCAGATGGGAATATCCTACAAAATGAGTTGTAAGAATAAAAGCAAGATAAATACACCTATGCCAGTAAAAGCATTTTTCCAAGAAATAATGGTGATAAACAAATTTGATGTAAACAAATTAAAATTAAAACCTAGCCTGGTTTAATAGTAGAATGAAAAGCTTTAAAGGAAACAAATTTAATGAAGGAAAGGGTGAGAAATGTCAGAAGAAATTTACTTTATGTAACTTGTTATGGACTCCTAGTAGAACTGATCATCTAGTCTAGGAAAATAAAATAACAGATCTTTATCTAGTATCTAAGTAGCACTTGTGGGCTCTTCTTATATATGCTGAGATTTTTGCCCATGTATCATAAACTTCGCTTCAAGAGTATTTGTCCTAGCTTCATTTATTTATTTTTTTAACACATGTATATCAGTGTGTAGATATATTTAGATCCACCTAGGTTTTTGGAATCAGTTTATGTGTGTGAGTGAGTGACTCAGTGAGTAAGAGAGAGTCTCTACCAAACTACTTTGCCAATTTTAAGTCTAAAAACTTGAAATTTGATATATGAGTGCCAATGTAACCACTGTTTACAAAAATAATTTTTTGGTAGTTTTCTTAGAAAGAAAAAAACTTTGAATTACAGAAAGTACAGATCAAAATGAGTACAAAAGGAGCATCAAACCAACTCCCAAGCAAAACTGGGCAATACTTCTAGTATTCAATAAATGTAAGCAAAAGAACATTATTATATTACAAACAAGTTTTACAATCCTTTATGATATATGGTATAAATATTTCAAGTAAATGAATAAGTTTTAATGCTAAGCAATCAGTCATTAATAAATAAATGTTATGCTCTTACAATTTCACTTAGGCCAACAACTTATTCATATGCATAAAAAGTTTTGTAATAAAAAGAATTCAACTAATCTAATGACTAACATGACCTCAATAGTATAAGTTTGCAAAGTTTTTAAAAATACATTTTCATAAAAAGTTGATTCTAACCTTTAATTAGTTAAATTCCTCACATTAAGTGACAATTATAAACAAAAATCACAGTTATATTAGGAATCTCATGTACACATTTTTATAGTTTAAAAAATTAACTAATAGTTTATTTACCTAAAGTAAATAAACTATTAATAACTTAAGTATCTTATACTTACAAAATCTACAAATGATATTCATTTGGATAAGATAAAGTAGACTATAAACATGAAAATCATAGTTTAAATCATTGAAAAAACTATATAAAGACTACAGGAGAAATTAAATTAGTGGAGGAGTTTCGTAGGAGAAAAAAAAATTGCCTGCACACACGCATTTTTTTCCTTTTATAGATATATAATTTGTTTAGAATTGAAAGAAAATTACAAGAATTCTGGCAACCAAACATTTGAGAAGCCTTGCCTAGAAAGCTTTTCTTATCTATTATAAGATACTAAGTAGGCTTCTATGATATAGCTAGTTTTACCAGTAAAATTTTTATCAGATCAGTAACTAACTTAAGCATCTTGAATGAAAATAGGCAACAATTTAAAAAAAATGTTGGTGTTGTATTTTTTTAAGGGTTTCTTCTTTAAGACAGCCATTAAGGCA
Source organism: Xipholeptos notoides (assembly GCA_036873565.1). Classification (NCBI taxonomy): domain Eukaryota; kingdom Metazoa; phylum Mollusca; class Cephalopoda; family Idiosepiidae; genus Xipholeptos; species Xipholeptos notoides. The sequence continues at coordinate 4,296 of JAYKTE010471523.1, read as the reverse complement.
GCAAGCTTTTCTTTAAGAAGTGCAATGCAGAGCAGGTCATGACAGTAACAAGAGAAGTTGTTAGTAGAATACAGTACAAATTGCTCTTGTAGGCAGGATGAGGAAATGAGAACTAGAAAACTTGGTTGTGTCACTGGATAATAAGAGTAGAAAGAAATACAAGAGGAGTGACACACACAACCTCTTTCTTTAAAACAAAAGAGGTGGAAGGGTTATAATGATATAAAGACAACTTGGTACCTTCTAAGTTTTCAAATACTGTTAATGTAGTTATAACTAGCTAGAAAAATCTGAACATCTGAATGTATATATTATAAATACTGGTTTTAAAAATGCAAAACATTCTACAAAAAAGCGACTAAAAATAAATCATATCTAGTCAATTTCACTATTATTTAGATTTTTAATTAAAAATTTACACTTTTTATTAAACATTATGTTTAATAAAGATTATATGTCATCATTTCTACATTATTTAAAGCATTGATGGAATAAACATAATAGACCTGTTTATGTACTTATACTTAATGACTCTAGAAAAGAAATTTAACCCATCTTATAAATTATTTTCTAGAATAGTATATGTAATTCTCATTGTAAAGTACATTTTAATCACCTTTCATTTAAAGAGGAGTATTTGAGCTACAAAACTAAAAGCAAATCAAATTCTAAACTTTATAGAAAGTTAACATTTTCTCAAAAATAGTTTCTACTGATGGTTTGAATCCACTTGGTCTTATGTATATAAACTCAAAACTAGATATTGATGAAAAATCTTATCTTTATATGACCTATATTCAATCAAATGAAGACAGAAGATATAGTAATGATTCAAATATAATTTTTTTTACATAGTAAACTGAAAAAAAAAAAAAAGAATAGATAGCTAAATTATAATCCGCATTTGCTTTTATTTGTATCTGGGAAGTTTTTCATAAACTACTGTTTAACATGCAACATCAATTCATTTTAAACAAATGACCTGCACCAAATTTTAAAACAAGATAATTCAATCAAATACATTCAATGAAAACAAATGAATGAATTTCAATCTCAAACAAAAGAAATGCTACGAGAATTTTTAAAACAAGAATTCATCAGATTCTGATATGGATATCATTAAGTAATTTCTCATACATTCCTTTTATTTCTTAGAATACATTGTTTTCAGAAAAAAATTGAAGATTAAGAATGTATATATTCGTTTCTTCTACACAACAAATATCATTGGATCAAAAACAAAATAGATTCAGAGAATTTGAAAACCAAAGAAACCAAAAGGAAAAAATCAAAGAAGAGAATTGTTTATTTATTCAGCATTACTGTGGAGATAATATCAGAATATGCCTTTAGTATATATTTGATTTCAAACAAAGTATGTAAGTTAATAGCCCAACTAAAGGACAAAAACAAGATGATTTTCTAAAGTCTAGAATCAATAAGTAAAAATAGAAAAAAAATGCTTATCTAAAAATCTAAAATAACAAAACATTCAGTAATTGCTTTATCTTTATGAATTGTAAACAGCAATTGAAATACTTGCTTTATAGTATTCCTAGATTTAGTAAAATCATCTAAACTATTCATCCAACTTATTATTACATTAACAACTATATTAGAAAACCATCTTAATGATGTACATATGAATACATGCAAAATCTGGGATTAGAACAGTGTTAAATAACAGTGACATTGAATCAATATTATTACGACATGCATAACTTTTCAACTAAAATAGTAGAAAACCTAAAAATATATACAATCTTACGTATTAACCTCACAAGCCTTCTTTTTTTTTTTTTTTTACAATGATAGAAAAAATTTTTTAATTGATATATCCAAAAAGAAAAAAAACCAAGGTTAAAAACATGAAAGTGCAATTAGTTTAAGGTTATTTTCAGTAGAAAAAGAAATGTTAAAATTCTCTTTACACAGTATGGCAAGTATAAAACAATAACAGGAAAATAGAATATGCTTTTCAGATTTACTATATAAGCATAATTTTTTACATAATACAAATCTATTTCTGATAAACATTTAATTCTATATGAGAGTTCTAGCCTTGTTGAAATACAAGTTTGACTAGTTCATGAATGAGAAAAAATATCCTCCTACCCTTTATTTTCTCATTTGCCTTTGTAAGTATTTCATCTATCAATAAAGCAAAGATTTTTACAGAAACACACTTCGGTGCCACATTCAATTAAACATCATTAACAATTAAATGAAGAGATAGATAATAGAAACGCCAAAGATACTTATCAATAACTTATAGCTTATATCAAATTAGTTTGGTTCGTTATTTTGTTCAATATAACCTTGTTTATGTCATTTATTGCTGAAAAAAGTTGAGTTTTGTTGAAATTTCATCAAGAAACAATTTGTCTTGAAGGTGTCAACAAAGTTTTTGATTTTCAATCTGGAGCTTAATACCAATGATGCTCTCTTATATTACGCCAGAATGCAATTCAGTTCCATAGGACTTTCCTCTGCCGTGCATTCTAAAGGGCAAAATCAAATTAGGTCAAGCTTCATATCAAAACACTTGTTTTAATATCTTTTGATAAAAAGTATTTCATAGAATTCATAAATTGAGATTTATTTAATATTCTAATGGAAAAATATCAAATCTTTTTCCTCCCAATAAGCTTAAAAATCTAGACTGGCATTAATTATTAAATGTAAATTATTTGAACCAATATCTGAGAAAAATATTTGAGATTTTAAAGGAAATTTTTATGAAAATTTTATAAGGTCAACTAAGAATAACAAAAACATTTTTATTTTAATTACTAATATAGGTAAATGTTATGAAAATATAATTCTTGACAAGGGTTAATATGTGCAGCTTGAATTTCCTTAAAAAAAGTTAAAAAGGACTTATACATCTTTGAATGAACGATGTTAACATTAGAGAATTAAATATTATATGCTTTATTACAATTTTCATCTTTATTCAAAATTAGATCTAAATAGTTATTGATAAACAAGGCAAATTATAGTAATTGTTGAAAGTCATAGATAAATGTACTGATTTCTCAAGAATCCTGTTTATTGATGGAAGGTTTACTTGTCATATGAACAAAACCATGATTCAAGTTTAGTATCTTAGATAAAAACAAATATAATTTTTTGTAGATAACTGTGCAGTTATTCATGTAAATGAAAGCTATTTCTTTTAAAAAAGCATATAGAAATACAGAAAAATAGAAATCAAAAAATATTTCACAAAAAGTAATGAATTAAATTTATTTAAAATCAGATCACAAATATCAACTTATGCACAATGATATATTTATTGTTAACTAAAACTCATTCTTAGCACTATTATAAAAATTTAACAGTTTTGACAATGACTAAAATAGAATTTATTTTGCACACAAACTTGGTTGTGGGAAAATATTTTTTTTAATTTCTACAAACATTCGTGTGGGCATAGAAAAAAAAAAAAATAATAAATTTTATTTGTTTTAAGGAAGCAATCCAGTCTGTGTAAACTCTACTCAAATCCTTAAAAAATATTGCATGATACTTTTAGTTTACATAACAAAAGGAGAAAGATGAATTTTGTTTTTGTAAATCAAAAAAAAAAAAAAAAAAAAATACAATTTACATAGGTGCCCAAATATGCTGTTTTTTTTTTAAATTCTTTCCTGATATGTTAATAGGGTTTTCTGTCGAATAGCAAATAAATAACATGGAATTTTAAGAAACAAGAAAACATCGCTTACGGAATGGAAAATAATCAAGAGAGATCTCTCTTAATTACTAATTATGATATTATTAATTTTTTCTAAAGTGTAAACATGGATTTCGGTGTTGTAAACAGGTCTAGGAATCAAAATAGGTTCTGATAAATTCTCTTGAAATTTATGAATTATTTATTTACATTCAAAAAAACATAATTCTTAAATTTAGGGCACTTTAAACATTTTTAATTACCCAAGCAGTCAATTTGTAAATTTACTTTCAATTTCAATCAGCCTGTTTCAGAAGGCCTAAAAAGGCAACATATGCGGTCATGTTTATTAGTAGGCCGTAGGGCTGGGATTCTGTAGAAAAAAATGTCTACCGCCGGTATCGGTAGCGAGCCGTGTCCAATCGGTATCGGTAGATTTTCAGAAATCTACCTATTGGAGGCGGTATTCGGTAGATTAAAAAAGCTCTATATATAATAAAAAATGCTTTTAAAGGACCATAACACACTTTTTAAGTTATTTCTGTTATTTAGGTTAATTTAAGAATAGAAGTAAATTAGTGTCTTTTAATACCATTTTTAAGTTTAAAAATACATAA
>JAYKTE010471412.1:0-10175 GCA_036873565.1 Xipholeptos notoides | reverse complement strand
TCTTTCTCTCTTTCTCCCCATCTCTCTCTGCTCTCTCTCATTCTCTTCCTGTCTCTCTTTCTCTCCATCTCTCTCTACTCTCTCTCATTCTCTTCTTGTCTCTCTTTACTCTCATTCTCTTCCTGTCTATCTTTACTCTCTCTCATTCTCTTCCTGTCTCTCTTTCTCTCCATCTCTCTCTCTACTCTCTCTCATTCCTCTCCTGTCTCTCTTTACTCTCTCTCATTCTCTTCCTGTCTCTCTTTACTCTCTCTCATTCTCTTCCTGTCTCTCTTTACTCTCACATTCTCTTCCTTTCTCTCCATCTCTCTCTACTCTCTCTCATTCTCCTACTGTCTATCTTTACTCTCTCTCATTCTCTTCCTGTCTCTCTTTACTCTCTCTCATTCTCTTCCCGTCTCTCTTTCTCTCCATCTCTCTCTACTCTCTCTCTCAGTCTCTTCCTTACTGATTCAAACTCATTTTCTTTCTCTTCCTTTCTCTCACTCGTTTCCACTCATTCTCTCTCTATCTCTATCTTATTCTCTCCCTTATGGTAGGTTATCCCATTCTCTCTCTTCCTCAATCATTTCCCTCCCATTCTCTTTCTTTTATTTCCTCTATCACTTATTCTCTCTCCCATCCCGCATCTCTCTCTCTCCTCCCTGTCCCATTCTCGTTATCTCTCTCACTCGTTTTCTCTCGTTTTTCTCACTCTCAATCGTTTCCCACTTTCTCTCTTCCTTTCTCTCTCTCTCACTCTCATTTTCTCTCTCACTCATTCTCTCTCCCATCCTGCCCCCTTCTTTCTCTCAATCTATCTTTCTCTCTCGCTCTCTCTATTTGTCCCATTCTCTCTCACACGCGTTTTCTCTCTGTGTTTCTCCCTCTCAATCGGTTCCAACTCATTCTCTCTCTCTCTCTCTCTCTCTCTCTCTCTCTCTCTCTCTATCTCTCTCTCTTCTGTTCCTTCTCTCATCCATCCTGTCTCGCTGTCTCTCTTATTTTCCATCTCATTCTTTCAAGCGTCCGTTCATTTTGTCATAATCTTTCTTCTCTAATATTCCCTGTTTTATTCTGTTTCTCACTCTTTGTATTTCTCTCATTCCTCTTCTTCCTTGCGTTCTCTTTCTAATTCCCCCTCTTCATCGCGTCCTCTTTCTTATTTTCCCTCTTTCACATTCCCTTTTTTTCACTTACTCTATCTAAATCTCTCTTATTCCATCTTTTTTTCTCTTGTTCTGTCTCATTTCTCTCTTTCTTATTCCCCATCGCTCTCTCTGTCCTTCTCCCAAACCTCTATCTCTATCTTTCTCATCCTCTCTCTTTCATTCTTGTCATATTTCCTATTTCTCGTCCCGTCTTTCTCTCTCTTTCTTTCTCTCATTCCATTTATCCCCCTCTTTCTCATTCTTCCTGTTTCTATCGGTTTTTCTTTCTCATATCCCCTCTGTCACTCTCCATCTTTTTCTCTTTTTCTTTCTCTCTCACTCTCTATCTCTATCTCTCTCGTTTTCTCTTTTACCTTCTTATATTCCTTATTTCTTATTTACCCTCGCTTTCTCTCTCCTTCTCTCACTATTTCTATCTCTCAATTTCCCCATCTTTCGTTATCGTTCTCATATTCACGTTTTCTCATTCTTTCTCCCCCTCTCTCTCTACCCCCTCTCTCTCTCTGTCTATACCCATTTATACCATTTCCCCTTTCTCTTCTCATACTCCCTATTTTCATTCTCTCTCATTCTCTCTCTTATTCTCTCGTTCTGTCTCTCTCTCACTCTCAGCTCCCCCGTCTTATTCTCTCTTTGTATGTCTTTTTCTTCCAGTCTCCCTTTTCTCTGACTCTATTTGTTCTCCTTTTCTCTCTCTATCTATCTCTCTCTTTCATTTTCTCTTATCTCTTTCACTTTCGTTCTCTTTCTTCTACATTTTATTCATTTCTTTATCTCATTCTTTGTATTTCTATTCTAATCCCCCCTTTCTCTCAATCTCTTTTCTCTCTCTCTCTTTCTATCTCTCTATCTCTATCTCTCTCATTATCAATCTCTTTCTCTCTCTCTCTTTCTCACATTTCCTTTGCCTCATTCACTCTCTCTCTCTCTCTCTATCTCGTCTTTCTCTTCCAATCTCATTCACTCTCTTTCCCCTCTCTCCAAATGTCTCTATTTTTATCTCTCTTATTCTCTCTCTCACTATCTATATTTATATCTCTCTTATTCTCTCTCTCACTATCTATATTCATATCTCTATTATTCTCTCTCTCACTATCTATATTTATAACTTTATTATTCTCTCTCTCAATATCTCTATATCTCTCTCTCACTCTCTTTTCTTTAGCTTTCTGTCTCACATTTCTTTTGTCTTATTCGGTCTCTCTCTTTGTCTTTCTTATTTAACTTCAGTTTTCTCTCTCTCTCACTTTTTCTCTCACCCCCTTTCACTCCCTATCTCTCTCTTATTCTCTCTCTCTTTCTCTCGCATTTCCTTCGTCTCATTCTCTTTGTCTTTCTCTTTCAATCACTCCTTTCTCTCAATTTATTATTCTCTCTCTTTCTCGCTCTCTCTCTGTCTCCATCTCTCTTATTCCCTGTCTTTCTCTCTCTCTCACATTTCCCGCGTCTCATCATCTTCGTCTTTCTTTTTCAATCTCTTCTTTCTCTCATTCGCTATCTTCTCTCTCATTCTCTCTGTCTATATCTCTCTTATTGCTCCCCACTTTCTCTCTCTCTCTCTCTCTCTTTCATTTCTCTTGTCTCATTCTCTCTCTCTCTCTCACTCTCTCTCTCTCTCTTTGTCTTTTGTTTTTCAATCTCTTCTTTCTTTCATTCGCTTCTCTTTCTTCTCTCTCTCCCCTTTTTCTTTTCTACCTCTCTTCTCTCTCTCTCTTTTCTAACTCTCTTCTCTCTCTCTTCTATCTCTCTTCCCCCTTTCTTTCTCTCTATCTTCTATATCTCTCCTCCTCCCTCTCTCTCTTTTCTAACTCTCTTCTCTCTCCCTCTCTCTCTGTTTACTCACTCTTCATCATTTGTCGTGCCCCCACCTATTATCCTACCAAAAGAAAACCCAGTGCACCCCTGCGGAAAAAAAGCCGATAAAAATAAGAATTAGATTACTTCACACTCAGCTGCCATTCTGCCATTCACTAAGTCTATTCGACTAATAACTGAGAAATGATGACTGGTCCGCAAGGAAAGCTTCCAAGAATCTTACCCACAGTTCATAAGAAACAAATCAATCAATCGAATAAGAAAACAAAACAAACTAAAAAATAATTCTAAGCCTTAAAAAAAATTTCATTCTAAAAGAAATAATTATTCTTTATTTTCTTTTAAACAAGATTTCCTTCTTACTATGCTGCAGGCCCAAAGGTCCATGCCACTTTAGATCTTTCATTCTGTGACCTACACTTAGGCTGGAAGAAAAAAAAAAGAATTGAACGAGTGTCGATACTCCCTCGAACATCATACTATACGTTGCGAACCCAAGTGTATATATCACTTTAGATTTTTCATTCTTTGACCTACACTTAGGGTGGAAGAAAAAAAGAGTTGAACGAATGTCGATACTCCCTCGAACATCATACAATAGGCTTCGAGCCCAAGAGTCTATATCATTTTAGATTTTTCATTCTGTGACCTACACTTAGGGTGGAAGAAAAATAAGAGGCGAAAAAAAAGTCAATATCCCCCTGAGCATCATACCATAGGCTGTATGTCCAAATGTCTATATCACTAGATTTTTTTCTTGTGACATATACTTAAGGTGAAAGGACAAACAAGTAAATAAAAGCCAATACCTCTCTGATAGTTTCTAGGTCCTAAGGTCAATATAACTTGAGATTTTTTCCTTCTGTGACCTACACTTGGGATAGAAGAACAAAGGTAGGCAAACGAATGCCAATACTACCCCAAACATCATACTATAGGACGCAGGCTCAAAGGTATGGATCACTTTAGATTTTTCATTCTGTGACCTACACTTAGAGTGTAAGAAAAAAAAAGAAACAAACAAACGAACGTCAATACACCCCTGAGTGTCATACTATAGGATACGGACTCAAAGTTTGTATCACTCTAGATTTTTCATTCTGTTCCCTACTCTTAAGGTAGAAGAAGAGGAAAATGAATGACAATACTACCTTGAACACCTTACTATAGGCTGTTTGCCTAATGGTGTCTATATTAGTTTTTTCATTTTATGACTTACACTTAGGGTGGAACAAAAAATAAGTAAACAATTGCCAATACTCCCTGAAAGCCACACTATACGCTCTGGGCCTAAATTCCTATATCACTCTAATTTTTTCATACTGTACACTTAGGTTCTAAGAGGAAAAAAAAGAAGAAAGCGAAGGACAATACTCCCTTGAACACCATAACATAGGATCTTCTTCCAATTCCCCGAGTAAAAGTGCCATTCGTCCAATCTCTAACATCTGTAGCAAAATGGGCAAGTAGCCCGCCCTGCTGGAACTTGTCCTAAAGTCCTTCATCTAGGCGCTCAATTTGAGGCATTAACTTGTCTGTTTACTTATTCAGATAAGTCGCACCCATTAACATATTCATCAAAATATCATAAATGAATATAATAGGGAAATCCTTATAAAATATTTTTTCTTCTTACTCTGATTTTTTTCGCCTCAGAAATCCGCACCTTACACTATTTTAGTTTATGAGAAATTTTCATATACGATAATTGACAATTACTACCATTTTTACAATTTACAATGAAAAAAATGCACACTTACGGTATTTAAAATTGTCGCCAAACCCAAAAAATCTATTGTTTACCTGTGTATTTTGACTTTCGTACTCAACTGGAACGTATTCCTATCAAATACATGTAAAAACAAATTCGGTTTATGTTAATTTCGTATTACAAAAAGATTTGAGGAGCATATTCCTATCTAATACATGTAAAATTAAGTTCGGTTTACACCAATTTTGCTTTAAAATAGTTTTTTTAGGAACGTATTCCAATCTAATACATGTAAAATCGACTTCAGTTTACACCAATTTCATTTTACAATTGGTTTTTAAGGAATGCATTCCTATCTAATACTTGTAAAAACTGGTTTGGTTTACGCTAATTTCACTTTACAATAGTTTTTCAAGTAACGTATTCCAATCAAATACATGTAAAATCGAGTTCGGTTTACACTATTTTCACTTTACAATAAGTTTTGAAGAATGTATTCTTATCTAACACATGTAAAAAGGAGTTTGTTTAACGAACTTTGCTTTACAATAATTTTTTGAGGAACGTGTTCTTATCTAATACGTATAAAATGGGGTTCGGTTTACACTAATTTCAATTTACAATAGGTTTTTTAAGAACGTATTCTTATCTAATACACAAACAGTTTTGTTTACACTAATTTCGCTTCACAAAAGGTTTTTGGGGAAAGTATTTCTATTGAAAAACGCCGATTTAACGTTTTTCTTTGCTTTCTTCTGGGTTTTAAGAATAGACATAACAAAATAGATTACCAATTGTGTTCTTTTTTTCATTTTTCATCTTGATTGTCATTGATTTTGAAGACGTTCTTTGCTTCGCGTGTCTTTGTTGATTTGGTTATTTTATTAGTTCAAAAGATCAAAATATACCATCAATCTCTTGGTTTTTATAAATTTTCAAATGTTCATCGAGCCACCTCGGCTTTGATTGGTCCCAACCATAATAAGGTTCGATTTCTTACTTAACTGTTTTTCTCTTACAAAAAATTAGACTGATATTGTATATTGTCTGAGGCAAACAGCTTGGGAATCGTCTTATTTTTCTTATACTAGAACACCCATGAACTGTTGGGTCAAATGAATATTCAATTTAATCTTTCCTTGTTAGGAAAAACTGAATTTAAAAAATCCACGAAGAATTTTTTTAACAGCTCTAGCACTAGCGGGTGTAGAAATTTCTAATTCTAGAAATTTCAAAATTTTAAAATCTAATGCATTTAATTACATCAGTTGGATTTCTACTGAAGCGTGTTTTTTACGATTTAAAAAAAATCAAGAAATCAAATTGTATAAGTTTTTAAAACACTTTAATGGTTTATTTTAGAAGTATATTGAATAAATAAGATGAATACACCACCAAAACAATTTTTTTTTGTGAATTTTATTTGCACGTTTATGTCCTGAAGGTTAAACATTTCTACGCACTGCTATTACAGCCCTGTAGAAAAAATCTTGATTAAAAATATATGCTGTTGTTTGTGATGAGTGATTGTTTTCTTTTTAGGTTATATTATACCAAATATAAGAATAGATATTGTTAGTGGTGCATGATTGTCTCCTTTTTATGTTATATTATACAAAATATAAGAACAGGGTTTGGTACGTTTCGCGGAGTGGAATCGGCGAGGGGGCATCATAGCCGATTCGATGTTGGGCCGATTCGACGGGACAATTTGACGTCAAATTTAGCGCTTTGTCGTTATAATCAAAATTTTATAGTTATTTGAAATTCATTGAGATGAAGCTTAATACAGTATTGATTTTATTAGCGGACCGTTGTCCTCATCTTTATAGGTATTATTACACCAATGATAACTATAAAGATGAGGACAACAGTCCGGCGTGCTAATAAAATCCATACTAAATAAAAATTTTGTTTACATTTAAAAATTTATTCTGTAAACTAAGATATTTTTTCTTTGTATAAAATTGAAATAGAATTTATTAATAGAAAAAAATGTTTGAATTTCGAAATTTTTTTTTTAAATTTAAATTCGAGCTAAATTGTTTAAAGTAAAAAAAGACTTGTCAAATATCATATTTCTAAAAATATTTGAATTAATTTTTATTGATATTCTATTTCAAAAAATTGAAATCTTTAAATATTTTATTTAAGAAAAAAAAATAATAACGCAATAATGTATAACTTTTCTAAGGTTGAAACTTTTTTATTCTATTTTAAACATGAAAAAATATTCATGAATTGATAATTTATTTTCTTTCCTTTAAAAAAGATAAAAATATTTTTTCACTCAATTTTAAAAGACTTGAGGTTTTTTTTAAAACTTAAACTGGAAATACTCTTGTGTTTTTTGTTTCTTTGTTTTTTAAGCTTAATTTAATTGTTTATGTCGTAGTTATGTGCAACAGGTAACCAAACTATTCAGGAAATTAATAGTTGATTAGTTCAGTTTCAGTTAAAATCAAAATTATTTTACTTTTAACTTAAAAATATTTTAAAGTTTTTAATACTTAAAAAATAATTAGAAAATAATTATCAAAAAGAGTTTTGGAAAAACATGTTTTTTTTTTAAAAACAGTTAGTGTTATAATCATCAATTAACCAAAGGATCCAATATTTCAAATCCGAACCATGTTTATTTAAAACAGATCACAAAAACAGACAGTCAGTAGTTAACAATGAGGATTATATTTTCATATTGTTTTACTTAATTTTTTTTTCAGTTATAAAATCTTTGTAAACATGCTAACTGGTGTGGTCGACGCTGAATTGTCCCTCCGCTGATTTGCCCGCTCCACCTGTCGAATCGGCCATACCAAAATGGCGACGCTGATTCTGAAACACCGATTCTGCTCCGCCGAAACGTCCTATTTCCATAAGAACACGTTTGTGATATTTGATTGTCTAACAGCAAACCTCTCTAATTCCTGATACACTATTGACAGTCAGGGTTTGGTTTCTTAACTGTTTTTTTCTGTTTGTCTAGTGCATTTATGAACCAATGACAGAAAACGGAACTCTTGCAACACACAAATACTTATAATTATATAGAAAAATTAAATCAGAGCAAATAGTGGTGTAAAAATATCAGAATGGAGATTTATTTAGTCAAAACACCGGAACGTGTTTTGATATAGAAACTTTCATGTAAATAATTCATGGAAAAGTGAGATGAATGTTTCACACCGAATATATATACAAATCGAAACAGGGTAAAGAATAGATGTAAAAATATCAAGATGGAGATTTATTCAGAAAGACCCTAACACGTGATTCGACATAGAAACTTTCGTATACATATTTCATTTAAAGATTAGATCTATGGTTTTGTTATAATAAGGGGCCAATTTAAAATGCTTTGGACAGATAATAAACATAAAATGAAGAGAAAGTTAATTAATTGAATCCAGTAGTTGTCTACATGGAAATAAACAAAAATGTAAGACAATTAAATCTTAAAATTGTCTACCTGTAAATGAAGAGAGGGTTAACCAATACAATCCTTGAGTTGTCTCCTTGAACATGAAGAAAAATTTCATCGATTAAATCCCAAAGTTGTCTACTTGAAAACGAACAGAATGTTAACTAATTAAATCCTATAGCTGTCTTTCTGAAAATTAACAGAATTTTAACCAATTAAATACTAGATTTGTCTATCTGAAAATAAAGAGAAGGTGGATCAGTTAAATCCTAGAGTTTATCAGTTAAAGCGAAATCAATTTTATCAGTTGCAAATACAAACTAGTTCGCTAAGTTCAACGCCCTGTGTCCTTCTATTCATCTGATGCAGACGCACAACAACATATGATTTTTCAAGAACATGTTAAAAAGGTAAGCAGTCTCTAATTAAAATAGAAACATTTGAGTCTGTTTATTAAGAAACTCTTCTCATTTCTTTCTTTCTTAATATGATGTTTGGCTTCCTTCCAAAGGACTTCTGAACTCCTAACTGCCAATCAAGTTGACGTTACACCACTCTTCTGTGGGGCTACTAGGTTCCTCTGATTAAACACTGCCATCATCTCCACTTGAACTACTCTTTCAGGATTATCGTTTGTGACAGCTTCCTAAAGAAGGTCGTCAGGTACTCCAACAAATATTTTGGATAAAATCGTCTCAAAAGGAATGCAACGAGTATATTTTGCTCAATAGAAAGAGCATTACTCGCAAACCAAAACATAGCAATTTGATTTTTAAAGAACATCAGATTTTAAGTATATGTCTGTGTGTGTGTGTGTGTGTGTGTGTGTGTGTGTGCGCGCGCGTAGACAGCATTTTTTCATTCAGATATGTTTTATTAAAAAAAAAACATCTATCCGAGTTGTAACAAAAAACTAGAGCAATGATTCAACCCAAGATGAACTCTGAAGTATTAGGGACTATGGTATATTTTTAAATTTCTTTGCATCTGATATTGATATTTGAAAGTTGGAAACTGCGTGTGTGTATCTGTTTGTGGGGCGTGGGTGGTAGGTGTATGTGTATAGAACTTCTAAAATATCTATTAATGTTATTAAAAACGGTTTATTCACTTATACTGTCTGGATATAATTTTCATTATGTATAGAATTATAAATGTACTTGCAATATTGCCCAGCCTTGCTCAGGCGTTGCTTTGATGGTCCTTTTGTGCTCAGTTTATCTGTGTTTTTTGTGATTCCAAGATATTTTTCTCTTTCTAAGAAAAACTTCCGTAAGCCGAAAATTATTTTCATGAACTGTGGTTTTATTGACAGCCCAATAACTAGTGTAGTGATTCAAATTATTCAAGTTTGTTACCTTAGCAGATATTTTTCCAACTTCAAACAAAGTCCAAAATATTTAACAAGCCTAAATATCCTATATATCAAATTTCAAGTCTCTAGACAAAAATTGGCGAAGTAATTTGGTAGAGATCATTCCCCAGAAAGACAGAGACACACACAAAGTTACTTTTATATATATATAAGATACCTGTTGAACAATGGATATTTATTTTTTAATTCCTTTCATATATATATATGAAAAGGAAAACCTCTGAAGTAAAAACCTAAGGTATGTGGTTCATGTAATCTGTGGAAAACCGACTGTGTGCTATCAGCAGTTTCAAGAAGTGTGAATGGTGCTACACATGCTTTCATGACACTAAACAAATCTGTGTGGCAGTCTGAAGCCTATATATGGTTTGATAACACTCCTATGTCGAAATTGATGGGAGAGTCCATTATATATATATGTATATATATTATATATATAGGAAGAGAGGTATATATAGATATGTATATATATTTAAAAGTAAATCAACTAGGTCAAAACCAAGACAGATTAGGCCCATCAACTCAAGGAGAGTAACTTAGCTGGGTGAAAGACCACACTGATTATATGTATATACACACACACAAATAGATACATAAACACACACACACATACACACACACACATATATATATATATATATATGTCCATACATCAATATTAAAATTTACTACTAACTTACCGTTCTTGGCCTACTTTTCTCA
>JAYKTE010471301.1:0-10175 GCA_036873565.1 Xipholeptos notoides | reverse complement strand
AAAGCCCAGGGATGAGCACATAAAAATGGCCTTGTGCTGAACTTGGGGTGGTGCTCGACCAAGTAAATATCATATCATTAACAATTAACATTTTCTTTAATTTTCGATAAAAAAATTCTAAATTACAATATTCAAATTTTTGCCAGACCTGACAAATGTGGTTTCAAAGTATATATTTGGTCCTGAAAAAAAAAGATCTAATAAAAAAAAAATTTAAAGAAAATTGTTTTCTTCTTTGTATTTTTTTTTTTCTGGTAAGAAGATGCTTTTTGGTAAATACTTTATAAAACAAAAACCTCCACGATAAACATGAAATTCATAAATTTAAATATGCACATAAAATGTATATATTACTTATTTGACATAAATTAATAAGCAATTACCATCAAGAAAATGTAAATTAAACAATATTTTATTGTACAATTTGTATTTTTTGGTAATACACCGTTGTGCCCATTCAAAAAAAATAATTTGATTGACTTTGGCACTGAGCTGCAACTCGAAACTCGCCACTATTCCCGTTTCTACTTACGTCACATTCCCGATCGTGAATATACAGGGCTACCGAATGTCGACAGAATAACTGATTACATGTACTTAACTAGTTTTAACTCAAGTGGCTTTTCACTGACTCTTTCTCTCTGATAACTTTACACAAGCATTTAACCCCTCGAGAAAACTATTGCTCTTTATGTATAATTCGAAAGAATTTATAAATGCTTCTCTTCTAAAACGCTACTCGAAGAACCGTTACTAAATATTTTCTCGTTATAAATCAGTGTCAACCAACCAAACTTCTAGCACACACCACAACAGGGAAATATTGTTTGGAAAAAAAGGTTAAGTGTCAGGAACACATTTATTTGCCAATGTGTTTTACAAATCCCGACTTCCACAGTCGTTTTTTATTAACTAAAACACCGCAAAGTATATTACTGACCTTTGCTATTAGGTAGGACTAGGCAAAACAGATGGATAATAAATATACGAGAGACAGCTTGAAAAGCATATTTCCTCTGAAAATCATATTTGTATTGCCTTTTTATATTTTAATTATTATTGGCTTTTATCATAGGTCACACGCCGTTGAACAGTTGCTTTCTCTTGGTTCCAGCATGACAAAAAATATCCGCGTGATCTCCAGAATATTCTACTCCATTCCAATCATAGACTGTATAGTGTTCAAATTCTTATCATATTATAATGTGTGGACTGTAAGGCCATTTTTGTTATAGACAAACGTGGTCTCAATTTTGGAATATTATAAAAAGTAGGCAAATAATCTAGAGAAAAAATATAAATAAATTAGCCCAACAGTAATAGGTCCAATAACATTTTTTTAGCAGCAGCAGCAGTAATTGCAGACGAATAGTAGTAATATGACTGCTTGTAGTAGTAGTACTACTACTACTACAACTACAACAGCTGATACTACTACTACTACTATTAATAATAATAATAATCCAAATTCACACGGATAAAGTTGTGTCCATTCGGCAGAGAAATTAAACAAAAGCCAGGGTACTTATGGTGTATTATATTATACAGCTTGTATCCAGTCTTTTCTCTGATTAGCCCATCATCTGCACATCTCGGTATAAACCAAATGGTTAGATAATCTTAACGGTTACATCCAACATTCATTAGATTAAAAATATTGTAAAATAACAAATCGTTAAGTAACAGATTCTGCATTTTATAGATTTCTTGCGTTGAATATATTTGTCAGCAGAAACCGCTGTTTTCCAACGCAAGTATCATATGGATAACTATGAGGTTTTATAGGAATCTGGGTAGAATACTTAAATTATCCATTGTATAAGTCAACGCGAATATGAAACTGTGCAAGTAAACGAAAACCACAGAATTCTATTGGAATTCAACATATACACGGATACACCGATCAAAGCAAGAAGACTCAACCTGCTAATAATCGACAAGAATACAAGACCCCTTCTGAAAACATCAGTAATACCAATTCATTGAAATTTTGAATCAATTTTCAATTTTGAATACCAAAAGTCATCCAGGGAAGACTGAATGAACCAGGCACAAATGGAAAATTAAACAACGTAGATATCACTGCATTCTTGAGTAGATTTGGTATATATTGAAGAGTATTGGAAAATGGAAAATAAAATCAAATAGAAAGAAATAGAGAATGTACTCACATCCTGACCAACTATACTTTGTTTGAGGAGAGGAGGCCGGCAGACATAAGCTGAAAAGGTGCAAAAATTGATTGACGCCATAGAATACTCATTATCACTTTTCCTATAGGAAGTACCTCCACGGGTTGTCGCAGACCGGACTCAGCTAATGGTGGATGTGAGGACTGTGTGCAGTCAGGTAAGAACCCGAGAAGTTGCAGCTCTATACTGCCTTTGGCTAGGATAGAGCCGAGACTGATGGCGCCTAACAAGGATATTTGTGGTCACTCTGGCTCCAAGGAAATCCACTGGTCCAAAAAAACGTGTAAGAGCAAATGGTGACCGGTGTGAAAACACTAATATTAATAACAATAACAACAACGACAACTACAAAAACAACAACAACAATAATAATAATAATAATACGCAAGATACTTAAATACGTTGGTTGTACCAGTAAGTTAATCCGGACCGTATATGGGGGTGGAGAGAAGATGAGCTAAGGAACTTGAACCAGAGAAATAGAAAGCTGATGACAATGCACAAGGCACTACACTCGAAGGACAATGTAGACAGACTATATGTAAAAAGAATTGCAGAAAGAAGAGGACTCCTAAATACCAAAGAAACAGAAACCAATGCGTCAAAGAAATTAATAGAAAAGCACATCCAAAATAATACGGAATGGCTAATCACAGCTGCATGGACCAAATTTCTAAAAGTTAAAGAGACACAAAAAACAAAAAAGCAAAAAGGAAACAGAAGCAAATATGAGAAGAAAAAAAACATTATATTAAGACTTCTTAAGACAAGCTAAAACATAGCACACATGAAGACCTGACAATGGTTCAGTAAAGCGAAACTCAAAAGAAAAATTGAATCCCTATTGACTGCTGCGCTGGATGAACCCTCCCACCAACTGAATAAAAATAAAGATCGGCAGAAGCCAAGAACCCAGAAAATACAGGCTGTCTGTGGACAATGATAGGAAACCGATATGGAAGGGATTCTACCGAAAGATCACTAGGAGATTTGTTGTCATTTGACTCCAGCGAAAACCACTGTCACCAAACAGCATCAAATGCTGTGTGTGACCGGTGGAAAATTCAAATAACAATAATAATAATAAAATATATTATTTCTTAGAGTTCTCACATAGGTCACACTCAGCTTTTGAATCCTGTTTTTTACTGAATTCAGAGTAACAACGTTTAGTTTTAAAACTCTAGAAGGCCCCAATCCATATGGAACACATGTATAACATTCACTTTCAGCTGCCTTGGGCTTATTAACTCAAGCGAGTAACTCATCTAGGTTTAAGGATAACACTGATTCTAAAATACGGGTAGACGAGACCAGTTAACTCAAGGAGATTAAATGAACTAAATGAAGTACAACACTGATTACAAAGAGTCAGGGAATCCAATGAACAGGTAAATCTGGCCTTGCGCCTATCTTGGTTTGGTGCTCGACAAATAAAACTTTCACTATAAAGAGAAACCATTTAACCAATCGTCTCCGCCAGTAATGGAAAATTATACGTTTTGTGTCCTATAAAGTTTTAATGTTTAAGCGCACATGGTGATTCACCGTGGAAGACGAGATGTCATTTTCCTAAAAGAGAAAATAAGGGAATGCCTTATTATTGATGTCGCTACACCCAGTAATCGTAAAATTAAAATAAAGAAGAGGAAAAAGATTAATCACAATTCAGACCTAAAAGTAAAACTTAAAAGTGAGTTTGATTCCATGAGTTCTTCGCAACTATGATCTCCTAGGAAGTCTCAGAAGTCTACAGAAAAACTTGGTTGCGAAGGCAAAACTACTGGATATTGTTAGTTGATATCAACGCCATTAAATTAATAAACCACGTAATAATAATGACAACGATAATGTCTCCGTAAATAATTTAGCTTATTTACACACAATCATGAAACAGGGGCACCAAAAAGTATTAGACAGGAGAAAACTGGATGAGAATTGTGGTCTTTCAGTGTTAATCCTTAAACAATAAATTTAAAAAGATCCAAACAGTATTGGATAAAAAATATATAGTCTTTTTTTTTTCAAGAACAATATCTACTACCCATTTAATTATTATTTCATTTTTACGTGGGAAAATATTTGATTAAATTGACTTAGTAAAGAAGATTGTATACTGTAAGTCAGCAACGCGAAAAATAGTTGAATGGTTAAAGAAATAAAAGCAAGATATAAATGAAAGTAATGCGGATAATTTATGAGTTGGCTGTGAAGGTGGTGAAGGGGTAAATATTAGACTGACTCTAGAATAGTATTATACGAGTTCAAATCCCGGTCAAAACTATTTATATTTACTTTCAGCTGACACAGACAGATGAGGCTCGTTAACTCGGAGTAGTAACACATTTGAGTGAAGGACAACGGTGATTCCAAATCCCAAAAAGATGAAGTTTGTCAGGCCAATGAGATTAACTCATGTAGGTGAAGGGCAACATTATTTACAAAAAGCCCAGGGATATGATGAGCACTTAAACCTAGCCTTGTGCCTAACTTGGTTTTGTGTTCAACTAAATATATATCGTATTAATCATATATAAGTTAGTATGAAAGTGGTAAAAAATAACTAATATTGACACAGTGGTCTAATTGTATCTTGTTTGGTAAGTTTAGTAATATGGACAGAGAAGCAGGAAGTGTAATTCCCGATAGCAAAGCCGAACTTAATAAAAACAAACAGATACTAAGACGAAAAATAAATAAAATTGTTCCCCGCACAACTCTGACGAGCCTTCTTCCCTCCACTTTGGACAGAGAGAGCGGATATAGACGGAAATCAGAGAGAAAACTTGGGTGTCCAGTAGAGAGGGATTAAATCGAGCCTGCTGTGTTTGCCGAAGCGAGTAACAGGCTTACATTCCCAAGTGACCAAAATATTCGACCGAATAGTCACATAAATGGACACAAGTTGGACATGGCAAGATTTCTTACTTTTTTTTTCTGTTTCTTGCCACCCGATTTTTTTCTCTATTGTAATAGCCTGTCAAATGAATATCAAATGTTCACGCACAATTTTTATAAAAATGCTTTTTATTATTTCATTTCAAATTATAAACGTATATGTAAGAATTTTAATACTTTGAATGTATCCACCATACTTTGTGAATACAAGGGGAGAACATCAATGTCCTGAAATAATAATTAACACACATGCACACACACGCACCCCCCATATATATATATATATATATTGATATATAAAACCAATAGAAAATATAAGCACAAATGGTCGTGTAGTTAAATTGCATTATACTACGTTAAATCCTAATTACCACCAGAATGTTTACTTTTATACATGAATATATAATTCGTTGTTTTTTCCTACTATTTATATTCTAAAAGATATTATGCTTAATCCCCAAATGTACTTCGGGTTAAATCGTCCACTGACGAAAACGTCCAATTTGCCAGAAGGGCCACTCACAATAAAGAACACTGATTGAAGCGTACAATGGGAAATTGTCCATATTTGCGAAATGTTTCAATGGCGAAAATATATTTTAAAAAACCAAAAAAAAACCCAGAAATGTTAATAACCCAAAAGAAGGTTACTAATCATTTCCCCTACTTCTTTGAAATCTTTGAAAACAAGTAATAAAGAGGCAATACAATTTCTACGTATCGATAAAAATGTTGGTTCAATACTGTCCATGAAGCTGGTTTGATTTACAAAATAATACAATTTTAAATCCTATCAATAAAACTTTTTCTAAAAGTATATATATCTACTTATCGTCAATTTAAAAGAAAGAATAACTGCTGCTCGGTATAAAGCTAAGACTCTCATTTTGTCGTAAGGAAACCGTATAGATTTTCAGATTTCGTTAATGATGAAGTAAAGATTTATGTGATTTATAAAGACATATTAATATTACATGTATATATATATATATATATATGCGTATACATTTGAGTATAAATTTATATATATTATATGCGGTACGTGTAATATTTTTGTGTATATATATATATATCAAATTATAATATTCATATATTACGTATATACGTAGATATTAAATATATAAAAGACATATTTTACGTCAATATATATATAGATAAATACATAAACAGACAGAGAGAGAGAGATAAAGAGTTAAGAACGCGTGTCTACGTTTTTTTGTGTTTATGTAAGTATATAAAGCTTGAAATTATTGGAACTTAGAAATAAGTATTTTATGTAGGTGATTAGTATGGCTGTGAAAATATTCTCTTATTAAAGAATATTATTGTCATTACTTGACTGTTTTACTATTTCTTTTAATTCTGTGGTTATTTCTAGGTCCCCTACTAATAACCACATAATTTAAAAAAATGGTAAAATCGCAAAATAGTCATATAACGACAAGAATATCGCAAAACAGTCATATAATGAAAAAATATGGTCACAGCCCTAGCGACTAAAACTGTATTGAACAAAAAGAGTTGCAAGCTATGGTTCGAGTTACAATAGTATAGTATGGTCCCGCTGAAGAGTTTTAGTATCGCTCTCTTCGCTTATGCCCAAAGCGTCCTGTTAGCTGTTTATATAGATTTTGGGCGAGTCCAGTATATGGTGATGTACTATAGGACCAAAAATTTAATAAAATAAAAATCAATTCGCAAAGAAACCAGTCAAACACAAATGTTTGGAAGAGAGCAAAAGTATGTTTATTCAAAATTCTTTGCTGCAGTTGAGAGTGTATATTTTAAAAGCTTTCCGTCGCTGGCTGGATATCGTTTGAGTGCGCTGTTTTTGACCTTATCTATTCGAACCTTTGTCACCTCTCTTGATCGGTTGCAACCTATTGCCTCTGAGTTGACCATTCTAATTCTGACAATTTTCAAAACAAATGTCTTTATATACATATTGCCCAAGAACGAACACGTGACTTCATCAATACACTATCTCTCGAAAATAATAATCCCAATCATTATTTTACAATGCGACCCACTCTCACAAAAAAAGCATAGCTTAAAAAAACAGAATAACGACATTTACGGCAACTTGCTGAAGAAAGTTACTTTCGTATTGTTCACTACTGATATCTTCTGGATGACAAGTAATCGTCTCACAGAGTGAAGGTAAACACTTTATCCTGGAGACTCGTTAATTTTTATTCTAAATTGAAAGTGCATTAGAAAAGAAAAGGAAAAATAAGATATTTGATAAATTGATATAAATAGTTAGGAAGATAGAGAAGTAGGTAGGTAGAAAGTGTGATAGATCGATAGCTCGATAGAAAGTTAGATAGATTGATGGTCAAGCGCGTAGATTCAGATATAGAAATAAGAATATAAAAAGAGATAGATAAACAGACAGACAGCTGGGAGACAGATAGATTAATAGATTGATTTATAGATAGACAAACAAACAGACAGATAAATAGAGAGATAGATAAACGAAAAAACAGACAGAAAGGTTAAAAGATTTCTAGCAAGATAAACAGAAAAAAAGGAAGAAAAACATAGATACATGTATAGAGACCGATAAATAAATACATAGAAAGAGAAATGGATAAGTAGATAGATGAATAAATGGATAGATAGATGGATAGACAGGGAAATGGATACTTAGATAGATAAACAGAGAAATAGATAGATAGATAGATAGATAAATGGATAGATAGATGGATAGACAGATAAATAGATAGACAGATAAACAGACAGACAGATGGGTACTTCTTTGAGGGTGGAATTTGAAAAAGAAATACTTTTACGCTGTTCCTTAAAATGTTACTTGTCATCAGGATGGCTTGATGTTCCTGTCGGGAATTTTTTCCACCAGCTGCGTGACACCCCCTCAGTCCCACAATATAGAAAATACCAGAATGTAATTTTCAAGCTATTCTCCTAACAGACGATTAATTGGTACAAATATATTTAAAAAAAATAGTTTTTCTTAATTTCTTTCTTTTCATAAATGTATTCCTTTGTCTGGTTCCTACAAGTTATTACAAATGCTTTCTTCCAAAAATTACGCCTACCACTTTTACAGGCCAGTAAAAGTTATATAAAAGATTACTGATCAAGTAATTTGGCAATGAGTTTTCAGTTATTTCTCTTTAAATTATAGCTTAGCTTAATATCATCTTGATTATACTATCTGGAAAAACGGGTTTTGCCTATCAACAACATAATTTTGATAACACCAAATTGACTTATATTTCTATTCACATCAAAATCAGGTTTATGTAACGAATCAATTGCAGTTAAAATCATAAATCGGTATATATTTGTCTGTGGCTGGATATTGTTTCTTAACAGGTAACTATAAAGCTAGAAATTGCTTACAAATTTACAGAAGATTTTAAACGCCCGGACGAATTATGACCGTTTTGTTGAGCGGTATTAGTTTGCCAAAATTTACTACAGCAAGTATATCAACCCTCTATCTGACATAGAGTGTCTCTTATTCGGTAATCATCTGCTGGTGAGGAATTCAAACATTACATGCTCACACTCCTTCTCATAGTAACTGGTACTGCATCAGAACAATCCTCAGTAATCAATAATGATAAGATATATGATTAGTCACTTAGTTATGCGTTCTTACAACGTATCTTCTAGCAATGCAAGTAAGCGTACATCGCATTGACCGATGCCATAACGTTGTGCGGCTAGCCGTGAGCAATGTTTGAATAAACCTAGCATATTTCAACAATTATACAGAAAGTCAATAGTTATACTATGAAAGATATCCCGAAGCGAATACTATATGAATACATTAATATAGAGACAATTAAAGATGTCACTTTTATCATCACCAAAGGCGGATTGTTAAAAATACCCGATACGCCATCAAGTGGTTGGACAGTAACATAGTTGTTGTGAAGTCTTGTCCAAGAGTAGTTGATATTAAATATGGAGCCGAATTTAGGCGAGGCTCTCTAGCTTTGATGAAAATCAATGCCGGGGACACAGACAATAGTTCCCGTGGAATGAATATTTTCTTATCGAAATTCTTTGTTCGCCATTTTTCTTTGATCGAGTGGTCATGTAATTGCTGAACCACTTCTGTTCAGACCGGGGGGAGGAGGAGAACATTTGATGTCAATAAACGAAGAGATTTTTCGGTCGAGACTTGCAATAATAATTACTGTTGTAACACACTTTATTTTACAAGTCCTTTTCCATAGAATATATTTTGAAAGAGGTCCCGCAAACTTTCATTTTGGCACCACACAGTCTTTGGTTGGATGGAGCAGATTCTGCTGGAGCATTGTTGTCACGCTGACTCCAGTTGAAACCAGTAGTCACAAACATCATGCAAACAAAGAGAGGAGACAGTCACACATATCATTAGTGGATGCACCAAAATTACACCCCCAGCTATGGGTCAAAAAGTGCAATTTGTGTCATTAAAAACACTACGTGTGTACATAAACTAACGTTTACCAAAAATGATTTTTCTCGGCATTAAATGACCTAAAAATGGTTGATATGACGTAAAACACAAACAACCAAACAAACAAACAAACCAAAATTGCACGAAAGGAATATAGAAACTGCCATAGCTGGTCTGGGAAAATCATTCACTGGGATCTAAATAGTGGACTTTGCTGTACCGGCCGACCGCAGAGCGAAAATAAAAGAAACAGAAAAAAAAGGCTGCATTTGAAGTCAATTGTATTTTTAGGTATTTATATCAACTTCCCTAATCGCTAATTGGGAAATAATATAAAAATAATTAAAACTGTTTCAATTCATAAATAGATTGTGGTTATCTTAGTTTATGTTATGACACTCTTGTTAAGTGTCTAGAAATTGTTTGCTGAAATTGTTTAAATGCATAG
This sequence comes from Xipholeptos notoides, assembly GCA_036873565.1. Classification (NCBI taxonomy): domain Eukaryota; kingdom Metazoa; phylum Mollusca; class Cephalopoda; family Idiosepiidae; genus Xipholeptos; species Xipholeptos notoides. The sequence goes on along the minus strand of JAYKTE010471301.1, from coordinate 214 downwards.
ATTAATTGTGAAGTTAATTAATTTACTTTTAGCAAAATTAATGATTATCATTTAATTTTAGGATCTCCATTTAATTTAAAAGTACACTAACTTAAATTGTTAAATTCAATGTTATTTCAGAACGGTTAAATATAAAGAAAATCTAAATAAAATCCGAATATTAATTAAAATAGAAAAAATCAATATGCATATATGTATATAAATATATATAAAT